>CM010618.1:2956036-3226702 GCA_003430845.1 Xanthoceras sorbifolium
AAACCATTACTAATTTTAAAGAGGAGAATTGTCTTACTTGTTGTGCTCCGAATTAAAGCTTCGGTATATGTTTATACGTGAACTGTTTAAAAAATTTAGAAGTTACGAATGAAAATATTTAAAAAGAAATATGTCAACGTTATGATCAGAAATTTCAAATTTGTACCTGCAAATTGGATAACTATCTGGCAATGTAAAGTTATTATATGAAAGATCGCTGCAAACGGTGAATAAAAAAGAGTAACTTATACAAACTTCAAGATTAAAAGTAAATGTAAGCATAATGAAAGTTTGTAAGATAAAAAAATCATATGATTACATTCAAAACATACATGGAGAGAAACATCAAAGTACCAAAATTATTAATCTTGCTGTGTAGAAAGGACATTATGCATAACATGACATAAGAACATGCCATTAAGGAGATCAATAAGAGAAAGGAGAAATGTAATTCTGGATGATTATATAGTATTTCTCTAAGAACATGAGAAAGATAATGGAATGGTGGACGATGATCCAATCAACTTCCACCAAGCCATGCAGGGTTCTAAATCTCAAAGGTGGATTGATGCTATGAATGAAGAATATAAGTCTATACAAGACAATGATGTTTGAGATCTTGTCCCATTGCCTGAAAGTGCGAAACCCATTGGTTGTAAATGGATATTTAAAACCAAAAAGGATTCAAAAGGTAATGTGGAGAGATATAAGGCTCGTTTTGTTGCTAAAGGCTCTACTCAAAAGGAAGGCATCGACTTCAAAGAGACTTTCTTTCCGGTTTTAACGAAAGACTCTTTCAAGAAAATTATGGCACTTGTTGCACATTTTGACCTTGAGTTACATCAGATGGATGTTAAGACGACGTTTCTCAATGGTGACATTGATGAAACAATTTATATGGTGTAACCGGAAAACTTTGTGTTTGGAGACCCAAAGAAGATGGTTTGGAAACTAAAGAAATCCATCTATGGACTCAAGCAAGCTTCCCGTCAATGGTACTACAAATTTCATCAAGTAATTATCTCGTTTGGTTTTGAAATAAATGCTGTTGATAATTGTGTGTACCACAAGTTCAGTAGGAGTAAGCATATTTTCTTGGTTTTGTATGTTGATGACATACTGCTTAGCACTAATGATATAGGCTTATTGCACGAAACCAAGAGATTTCTATCAAATAAATTTGAAATGAAAGATCTTGGTGATGCCTCTTTTGTATTAGGCATTAAGATACACCGAGATCGCTCTCGGGGTATCATCGGGTTATCACAAAAGAGCTATATTGATAAGGTGCTTAAAAGGTTTGGCATGCAAGAAAGTAAACCAGGTGACACCCCTGTTGCTAAGGGAGACAAATTCAGTCACAAACAGTGCCCTAAAAGTGACCTTGAAATTAAGGAAATGCATAAGATTCCCTATGCGTCAGCTGTTGGGAGTCTAATATATGCTCAAGTTTGCACACGTCCGGATATAGCATTCATTGTTGGAATGCTAGGCAGATATTTAAGTAACTCTGGAATGGATCATTGGAAAACAGTCGAGCGGGTTATGCGATATCTACAGAGAACCAAGAATTACATGCTCACATATAGGAGATCGGATCAGCTGGAGGAGCTATAGGGTATTCTGATTTCGATTTTGCTTGATGCCAAGATAGTAGGAGATCCACATCAGGCTACATCTATCTGCTGGCTGGAGGAGCTATTTCCTGGAGAAGTGCCAAACAGACACTCGTAGCTTCTTCCACAATGGCGGCAGAGTTTGTAGCATGTTATGAGGCATCTAACCACGGAATATGGCTGCGGAATTTTATCACTGGGCTGCGCATTCTGAATGGTATTGAAAGACCACTCAAGTTGTTTTGTGATAATGAGTCAACAGTCTTGTATTCCAACAACAATAGGAGCTCATCGAAGTCAAAGCATATTGACATCAAGTTCCTAGTTATGAAAGAGATAGTTCATAGTGGACAGATTTTCATAGAGCATATTGGCACAAACTCCATAATTGCAGATCCGCTTACTAAGGGACTACCACCTAAGGTCTTTCATGAGCACACTGCTTATATGAGTGTAGTATCGTATAAGGATATTGTGGTTTAGTGGGAGTTTATATTTTTAATGCTTTATATTGTTTTGGACATTTTTTGTGTATTTGGATATTTTCTGCAGAAATGAAGTATTCAGTTCAATTCATTATGTTATGTTTTTGTTCTGTTATTGATCTCATTAAAGAATTAAGTAGGACCAGTTGAAAATAGACATGTTAGATCACATTACATGTAATTTTCATGCTATATAAAATCATTTTCGAATGTAGATTGTCACACCTTCTGTACTATCCAATAATTTATTATTTATAAAAGCATAGTATTTATTATCTTTAAAAATTAAGTAATAACCAAAAATCAATGTAATAGCCAAACTAACTAAAACGTTTGTATCAGTATCAGTGATAATATTTGTATTAGAAAATAACTACATTACAAGATGATTACATTTCAACAAAGAGTAAAATAATACAAATGTTGAGAATTGCAATCTATGATGTGAAACTCAAGACTTCTCGCTCAAGTTTAACTGGATAGACTCTGAATCCACTGGGTAAAGATCATGAGCAGATGTAAAGTTTGAATATACGGACTCAGAATTAATTAAGTATATATCCTGGGCAGATTTAGAATTGACTGTGTAGAGATCACTGCCATATGTTGTGGAAGATCCTAGGCCTGTTCTTTTCGATGAGAAGTTCTGGGCCGAGCTCCCACTTGAGCTCTCATCATGTATCTGTTGATAATAGCCTTTGAGTGGTTTAAATTGCAAATCAAGACCATAGATGCTAGGATCTGATGCAACTTCCTGAACAGTGGCTCGTGCTTCAAGCATACTAAACACCTCTGACATAGTAGGCCTCACTGCTGGATCTGCATTGGAGCATAATAGAGCCACTCTTATCATTTTTTCAGCCTCCTCCTTATTGAACTTGTCCTCCAAATTTGGATCCACTATCTCCATCAAGTTTCCTTTCTGCTGCAAATCGAAGGCCTACAACATCCCAGCAAAGATAATATACTGGTAAAAACTTTTGACAAACCTATTCATCAGAAAGACATTCAAATAGTCGAATTGTTCTTATACCATGTTAAGTAACAATTCAATCCGACAACTGAATAAAAATATTGAAATTGTAACAATTCCTATGCAACTTACAAAGTCGAGAAGGCAAACACATCCATTTTGTGCTCTATAACTAGCATTGTTCCTTCCACTGGCAATTTCTAAAGCAACCACCCCAAAACTATAAACATCTGCCTTTTCTGTCAGGTGACCCCATAGTGCATATTCCGGAGCCATATAACCTCTAGAATTGAAATGACAAGTCAGGATAACATAACTTAAAACTACACTAGTAAGATCAACGATATGATAAAATATTGTAACTCACACAGTTCCAGCTACTCTAGTGCTAATGTGGGTGTTCTCCTCTTCTTTGAGCTTTGCTAATCCAAAGTCTGATATCTTAGCATTCAGTTGCCTGTCAAGAAGTACATTTGTAGCTTTTATGTCTCTGTGAACTATTTTGATTGATGATTCTTCATGGAGAAAGGCTAGACCTCTGGCTATTCCCACACATATCTTCTGTCTTGTTTCCCAGTCCAATTTCAGGGTGCTTGATTCTGAACCTATTGATAATCAAATTACCCAATTTAAAAGGGAAAAAAATGAATTGAGATCGTTGCATAAATACAAGTTCATTTAAAATAAAAGATACGCAAATGTCACCATGTTTACCAAAAAGTGCATGTGCAAGGCAATTATTTTCCATGTACTCATAAACCAACAATAATTGATTCCCCTCAACACAGCATCCAAAAAGCTTTACAAGATTTGGGTGCTGCAAACCAGAAATCATGCCTATCTCGTTTACAAACTCACGATTTCCTTGCCTTGATTTAGAAGAAAGCTGCTTCACAGCGATAACAGTACCATCTGATAGTTGGCCCTGCATTGAGTGATTATAATTTATACATGTTCATGTATATAATCTAACATAATGTCATTGTCTAGGGAGTTTCGTCTCTGTGTTGCATGTGTATTCCAAACAAGGTACTAGCATTGCTGGGATATAATCAATAGAACAAAAATACCTTATATACAGATCCAAAACCACCTTCTCCCAGCTTGTTTGCAGAATTAAAATTGTTAGTGGCAGCTTTTAGTTGTCTGAAAGTGAAGGTACCTGTTTGAAGATCTAGCCCCTTAAGATCTGCACAGAAGGAATCCAAGAGAAGATAGATCACCTAGGATTCATATATATATGAATGATACACAGCTGAGTGAAAGATTGAATCAACGAAAAAGATTTAGCCCATACCTCCTCTTCTGCTTTTGTGCCCAAAATAGCATCTCCAACAGAAGAAACCCATGATGGAGAAAAAAAGGCATAACACTGAAGCGACAACTCCAATCACAATACGTATATCACTTGATTTTCTAGATTCTGAAATATAACATCACATACCAAGCGGAAACAAGAAACAAATAACTATTAGAAGACATTTTAACAAACATTGATATCATGCAAAAAAGCAGACCACTATAACATAGTTCTATATTTCTCACCATCACAGTTAGCTTTGAAACCTGAAAATAAACCAAACAATAATGCTCATCAGATATCAAATTAAGGTGAGTGAAGGAGAGGATACTCATCAAACCCAAGTAAGAATTCAGTTTACAAGTAAATCTACTAATATGATAAATATATATATGAGTGTTGCCGCTGCCTCTTGCTTGAGCAAGATATTGAAAGCTATTGTATTCTGAGTACAATTCATTCTTATAATGTTTTTAGCATTAGATGGTGGGGTGCCATAGCAGTTTGTTCCAGTCAGCAGCATAATGCAACAAGAACAGAAACAAGGAACATGTTTTTCCAGTAAGAGTATATATCTTCTTCCTTTTCTTTCTAGTGGAATAGCAGAGCAGGTATGCTCCCCTATGATATTGCCACTTGGCTGGAAAAATTACAACAGGATATAATTCCAGATTTCATCTCAAATTCTCAGGTTTTTTACTCAAATGCAATCAACATCAGATGACTAGAAGTCTCACTAAGAATCTAATGACAGCCATAACCATCCAGATATAATTTGAGCATACTAAAGAAAATAGCTCAGGGAATTTGAGCCTAGAATGTTAGATTTTCAAAAAAATATTTCCCAATTTTAATCAGTTGTAAATATTCAGTTATCTCAACAGTTGAGTATTTCAACGTGGACTGTAATTGCTTTTGCCTTAGACTTCTTTCAGTTTGTTTAATCCAAAAGAAGCTCATTCTATCAAATAACATGTTATTCAGTTCATGATATGTCACTTGGGCAAAGGAAAAAATTGAACATGACCTCAAATAATATTCTTATCCAATAAAAACTAGTAGTTGTGGACCATTAGTATCACTGACGGTAGGATTTGAGTGCAAGGCTGATAAAGAATTACATGACTTACCGCGGCATACAGATATGGCAGATATGAGGGGACCATAAATTCCTCCAATTGGGATACAAGTAGTCCCTTTCCCTGCCCAATACAAGCGGATCACTAGCGTATTGTCTGTCACTGTTGCGTTAAATGATCTTACAATTGCTTTACCAGTTCCATTGGCTTGCTCCTTGATATTAAAGTCCTTCCATTGTAGTATTCCCTGAAATAGAATTTTCATATCAAAGGTTTTTACAAAAATATTAGCAACATTCTCCACTCATAATATAACCAATTACCTGAATATAAATATCAAATATGCGTCTTCCGACTCTATGATATGGTTCTTCATCCCTGAATTTTATCTCCACAAAGTGGAGATTCACCGTATAATTCCCATTCTCTAGACAATATCCATAATAGGTGAGTAAGAGTGGAGATGCACGTGCTTTAGAGTACAACTCTGGTAGCCCGTCAGCTTGTACTATATATCCATTCCTATTTTTTCCGTCATCGCCCATGTAGTCCCCAGCACTGATGAATCCCCAATTGATTCCACTATCATAATTCAATATAGCTCCATTTCCTGCACCATCACCTTCATACGTGGTATGATTGATGATCACATTTGGTCCTCCACAGTTTATATGGATTGACTGATAATCTGCAACACGTATAATTAAATCATTATACAGCAGAGACAATGATTGTAATTTCCTAAGTGCATCATCAAAACCATGCGGCTTCAGCAGAGATAAAGGGAAATACAGCCTAACCCTATTCTAGAAAGCTTAGTCTATGCCAATCCTTTGGCTAGATTAAATTTCAATGGAATACTGATGCAATTAAAGAACAACCTTTTTTCAGCTTATCTTAATCTCATTGCAATATCGATGCAACATGTTAATATAGTTATAGAAATTCAAAGATTATTGTAAATCAGAAGATGTGTTGCAAGTAATTGCAGATTTTATATCCCAGGAAATCAAACTCACACTTTTGACAGCTGGATCCACCGGGGCATGGAAGAAGTCCGGACCTATATAACAAGGGGATCAAAATATGTTGGTATACTAAAATAGAACCCCATCCCATCAAAATGACAAATGAAATGATTCTACTCAGGTGAAGATGAGTTGTTTTTTCATATTTCCTTCACATGATTAGAGGAATCAATTTAAACTTTACGTTTTCTCAATCAACTGAAACAGAAATTTGCTGTTGGGGTAATACTAGAAACCATTACTAATTTTAAAGAGAAGAGAATTGTCTTACTTGTTGTGCTCCCAAGTAAAGCTCTGGTATATGTTTACCTGTGAACTGTTTAAAGAATTTAGAAGCTACGAATGAAAAGATTTAAAAGGAAGTACATCAACCTTATGATCAGAAATTTTAAATTTGTACCTTCTATTTGGACAACTAGCTGGCAACTTAAAGTTATTATATGAAAGATCGCTGCAAACAGTAAATAAAAGGGAGTATCTTATACAAACTTCAAGATTAGAAGTAAATGTATGTATAATGAAAGTTTGTAAGATAAAAAATCATATGCTTACATTCAAAACATACTTGGAGAGGAAACATCAAAGTACCAAAATTATTAATCTTGCTGTGTAGAAGGGACATTATGCATAACATGACATAAGGAGGAATTGTACACCACTCCGGGGTATATATGTGAAAATTAGTTTGAAGTTAAGGGATTTTGAATAAGAGGGGACATCAGAATTCAAAAGATTATTTTGGTTCAAGACTATTATGTGGACTAACAACTAAAAAAGATTTTAACCAACGAATCTACACACACACATGTATGTGTCTGTATGTATAGAAGGTTAATGTATCAGATTTTTACTACAAATCTATAGAATGACGGTCAATAGCAGAGCATTTCTAAAGCTTTCATGGCAACTCAGAATTTCTACAAATTCACTTGTCAACCATATCCATAGTGCTCAGCAACAGGGACTTCAGCATTGAAATTTAACTCTACAGATTCACAAAGTTCTTTTCAAGGCAAAAGAAAATTCACTATTACTAGCCAATAAATGTGCAAAGTAATTGCTCAAAATTCAATTAATAGAGTGAATTTGACCAAACCAAAATAACTAGAACTAAAATTTATACATGTATAAAACTAAAAATTCAAGCATCCAAAAATTGAATCCATGCATCTAAGTTTAGAAACATACATATTCTTTTCCGTGCTGAGGAGTATTGACTCTGGTATAGTTCCAGTCAACTTGTTGCCACTCAAAAAGCTAACATAAAGCCACATGATGTAATTTAGCATGAATAATACTTGATGGTAATACTGCAACAATTCCCATCAGAAAATATAATAAATGCTTACATATACATTGGCTTTGGATCGTTGCTATTAAATTCTCCTTCCAACTTGTTGAATGTCAGATCACTATATAAATGGAAGAACATAAATTGTCAGATTTCGTTATCAGGCAATATCTTACATAAATCTATCCTAGAAATGCTGGAAAACTTTAAGAAGCTGGAGAAAACTATCTGTTCTGTAAAAAATTGTAAGAGCAGTAATAAGAAACAGCTTTCTCTATGACTAAAAAAATTCTTTCGAAGGAAAAAATTTGTTGAAAGAAGACAATAAGGATGATGTGCTTCCAAAACTTATCCTCTCCACATACTACCAATTAATTGATTCCCAAATTGACATTTCAGCTTCTTCATATGCTCTTCCATGTCTACATATGTGAAAAGAATGATTCACTTTTATGTCCAGTAAAATTTGTGGCTTTCCTCATAATTTATAAACCATGGTTCTTCGACATTCATATAGGACCAACAATTATATAGATATCTTTTTTAGCAATTACACAAAAAACCACATGCATAGTCATGTTTCGGTTTCAGTAGAGAATTTCAATGACCAAGGTTACTGTGTTCTTTTACATGGCATGATACATGCATGCAGAACTGGCCCTTTTCAGATGGAGCAGCCCCTGAATCTAAAAGTGTAGCAACCCGCCAAAATATTACATCTGTAGGTGCAAAGTTGAAAGTTTTTAATCTCTGAGGTTAGAGAAACATGAAAAACTCATGATGGTTGCACTTAAAAGAAATCAAGGGTGGCATGTGGACCATGTCTTTGCTTTCTCCTAAAAGTATAAAGATGCTATATGAAGTTACAAACACACATACACATAAGGTCACTTATCCTTACAGTGTTCTCAGATTGTCCATGTTCCAAACATCTGTAGGGATAGATCCAGACATACTCAAGTTTCTCAAAACTCTGTAGACAAAAATTTCATGTAAATTCAAAGCTCTAATTGCACATATTTTTATATCTACTGCTAATGTTAAGGATCTTGGCATAAAATAAATAGATAGATAGAATTAGAAGCACCAAGCATACAAGTGTCTCATGTTCTTGTTGATCAGCTTTGGAAAATCAAATTTTGGCCCAGAGATATCAGTAATTTTCCTGTGTATAAAGCAGACACAATGAATTGGAATGAAATATTCAAGTTCCCTTAAATAATTTGGTTAGAGAAGAACTTGTCAAAATGCCCATCAGCAAACTTCTCAAGAAGTTTCTTCAACTCACACGTTATTCAAGTTCCCTAGAGCAAAAATAGTTGGATTGATGGGTCCTTCCAGTCCACTTGAGTACATTTCCCTTCAATAACGCAAAAGAACAAAAGGGAGGAGACAAAAAAATTTCAGGATCCTCCATATGACTTCACAATAAAATTTGTTCCAAATAAAGATCTTACAATCTTTCGAGTTTAGTCCAGCTCCCGATAAATTCTGGTAGAGTGCCATTAAAGCTATTGTCACTTATTCTACTGCACACAACAATAACAACGGTATCCTGTTGATGCTAAACTATCGAACTAGAGGAGAATATATATGAAAATACTTACAAATCTGTCAATTTCGTCAGGTATTGTAGTGTTATAGGTAAGCTTCCAACGAACTGATTGGAAGAAAGAATCCTGTAATTGTGAGATCATGGAGCCAAACCACCCTTGTTACATATCTCTTTGTTAAAATTCTAAATTAATATGATCAAACAGTTATTACAATTTCAATATTAGGAGTTTAGATGTCATACAGTGCAGTTAAGTTGACCAGATATCCGAGCTCCTTAGGTACAGTACCAGACAGGTGGTTGGCTTCAAGGCTCCTATTTTATTATTATTATGATTGTTAATGTCAACTGAAACTACAATAAAAAATAAAATGGAATACATTGCTTACAAGTAAGTGAGGTTGGTAAAGTATCCCCATTCCGTGGGAATTTCCCCCGATAAGCGGTTGGCAGTAAGCGAGCTGCATAAAATGTTTGTTCCTTATAGACAAAAGTGCACCTTAATTTATAGTTACTTAAACCAGGCTAAGATAAGTTGAGCATGCTTACATTCTATTTAAATGTCGCATTGAAGCCCATTCTTTTGGAAGTTTACTGCTAAGGTAGTTGCGGGTGAGATCACTGTTAAAATGAAGAATAATCATTATATGATAATTTAAGGTGAGATTTCTTTCCTCAAATAAATTAGAATTAAGAAATCAATAAGATGAGGGACATTTAGAGAAAAATATATATGTCATATGCTCTACCACATGCTCTAATACATGCACAATCCCACTCTTGAAAACCTACACACAAAGGTGATACATGCTGGGCAGCATATCCATCTTCAATTCACAAAACTATTTTTGGTAACATAATATATATCTAGCATACCATTTTCAATGAAAGTAAGTCGTATGAAGAGTGTTAGTAACTATCTGACCTAAAATTTTAATAACGGAACTTGAACTCAATCATAAATTCAAATATATTCATGTAGGGGGCTCGAAGTTATGACCAAAAATTGTAAACTGGTAGGAAATAGCCCAATAATACTCTAACAAAGAGCTCATCTCAAAATGTGGAGCAAATAAAACAATTCCAAGAAGCAGACATGAACGAATGTTCTTACATCTCTTCAAGAAACGTTAGGTTGACCAATTCTTGTGGAAGACTGCCTTGAAGACTCATACTTTTCAGCTGTCTGCAGTTCAAGGAGGGAAAAAGTAATAATGAGATCAATGGTTCCAAAAAGTAAAAAAAATGAAAACTAAGAGAATATTAGAATTCAACTCAACTGCAATTGAAAGTCATGGACTTTGGAGACTGAAGAAGAAGAAGGTACTTACAAGACTGTAACGTGAGAGAAGTTGCCATCTTCGTAATTACAAGTGATATTGTTTTCGATAGATTTATATGTAACAGAGAGCTTTCCTGACTGGCAAGGATCCTCAGTGGGATTCATAAGTGTGGCACCCAATGTGGTAGCTATTCGACCAAGAACATGAGCTGCACACAACATCAATATTCAACTAATTATGAACTAGCGCGTATGTTATTGATTTAATTTTTTAAAATTTTTTTAATTTTTTTCCTTTTTTATCTCTATTATCCATGTAGACGGTGAAGATTTATCAAATTTTTTTATTATATTTTTTAAATAAGTAATTTCGCTTATAAACTTAATAAAAATTAACTGCATGAAGAGTTTAGTGATAAAATAAAATTATAGGAGGCAATTTGGCTATAAATAAAATTAGGGGGTGAGTTTTATCTAATCTCTCAAACTATAAGAGGATTATTATTATTATTACCCTTAATTTAAATAGAAAACTCTTACAATAACTAGGATCAAAATAAATTTATAACCTGTTTCAAAAAAAATAAATAAATAAATTTATAACCAAAAAAAAAAAGAGCCTAAAATTAGGGGGCCGTAGGCAGCTTCCTGTATAGGAAGAAGAGGCTGACGACTATGTATATATAACAACAACATTAGGAGATAACACCTCTACTATTTTTAGTGAAGAAAATCCCATGCATTAAAAATGAATTAGATGCACCACATGCATTAAAGTGTATATATATATATATATATATATATATGGGTGCGCGCGCACATTTAGATAGAACAATCATATATTTTGCTAATCTTGTTTAAGAATAATTAATTAAAAATAAACAAAATGAAAGGTCTCTTTAAGAATAAGAAATGAATTAATTAATGTAATTAGTGGTGATGATGATGATGCTAATTACCTTCGTCTGGGTGCAGCGGGAGTTGAGCAAATGTCAGCTGCCTAAAGCACAAGAAGCCAACTAAAGAGATGAGAATAATTAAGCTCTCGTAATTCATGATCATGAACATGAACATTGCTTCAGGTTTCAAATATCTGCTTGCTTGGTATTTTGTTATGTGTGTTTGTGTGTGAGAGAGATATTTCGAGCCCAGAAATTTAATGTAGATTCCTTGCATGAATAATAATATGAACAAGTAGTTGATACTAATATTGAGGAATGCTAGCCACAGTCCTCTTGGTTAGAAGCGACAAGTGTTCCTTCCTTTTATTTCCTTTTATTTTTTTTCAATTTTTGTTCAAAAATTTCAGTTTATTCCTTATATTTATATTTAATTTTTATAATCACTAAATTATTATAAATATATCAATTTAATCTATACGATAAATTTTTTAATAATAAAATGTAAATAAAATTACAATTAATTATTGTCAAAATTTAAAAATTAAAAGAGAAAAAAATTAATAATAATTAAAATTTAAAAATTAAATAAAATATTTCAAAAATTGAACAAATTTCACACACAATCTGTATGAGATTTATATTTTCCCTTGTGTAGTGGTCAAAAATAGCCCAAAAGGTTTAGACCCGAAGACTGGCCCAAAACGAGCAAAATACAGCCGAATATAGGCCAAACGGACTAGAGAGTCCATTATCTATTTAACTGGTCGACCAAGTCAACAATAACTCAGTCAAAACTTACCAGTTAAGTCACTGACCCAGTCAAACATGGCCCCATCTCATCCCAATAGCTCCGAGATAATAAAGACCCTTAGTATATCGGAGCACGATCCTCTCGACTGGCTTCAACGGTCATTACCTTCACCCTATAAATATAGACATAAGACTTCATAAACGGGGTCACGCGCATTGCACTAAATAGAGCAATCATAATACTCTGAAACAATTTAGCATAAATTCGACATAATCAACGCCAAGGTCCAAGTACTATGCTCGACAGTCTTGACAAGCGATACCCTCCGATATTGAACCCTCGACCTATCAACAATTAGTTATGCTCGACATATCGACAATTACGCTCGACACTCTAATTATTCCAGGTAGTAATTCTTTTTATATTTTCTCACTCTAATTCATTTCCTAACTTAAGCGTTGGAGACTATTTGGTTGGCACCCTAGTGTCCCAGAGAGTTCGACCATATTGATCTCATTTTGCATGTTGTAGGTCTCATTTTAACCCGACCGTAGGTCCCGGATCCTACCAGTAGATCCTAGCATCTACACAACTTGTATATACAACTTTATAGTCAATTGACGCAAACCTCCAGCACCATTGATTGAGACCAAGTCTAATCTCCATGAAAACGGAATTGACATAGACGAGGGTTCCATAAAGTCTAATCTCTAACGATGAAAATTGTCTCCATGGAGACAATGGAGACCTCATATCCATCTAGAAGCCTGATCTCCATTGATGGAGAGTGAATATAATCTCCATACTTCTGTTTTGACCAGGTCTGGTCTCCATTATGGAGCCCTCGTCTCTTGATTAGACTTGGTCTCAATCAATGATTGGGGAGATTTGTGTCAATTGACTATAAAATTGTATATACACGTAAAAATATAAATCTCAGATAGATTGTGTGTAAAATTTGTTCAATTTTTAAAATATTTTATTTAAATTTTAATTATTATTAATTTTTTATTGCTTTTAATTTTTAAATTTTAGTAATAATTAATTATAATTTTATTTATATTTTATTATTAAAAATTTTATCGTATGGACTAAATTAATATATTTATAATAATTTAGTAATTATAAAAGTTAAATATAAATATAAGGATTAAACTAAAATTATTATATAAAAATTAAAATTAAAATAAAAGGGAGGGACTTAATGGAGCGATTGTCGCTAGCATCCCTCTACTAATATATCAATCACAGTCAAAGAGAACAAAGTGAAGAAAGTGAGGCCCTGTAATAAAAGAATTAAAAGGAACTAAGGAAGAAAGTCATGTGGCTGTGGATAAGTCTTGAGTGAGTGTTAATTGGCTACTGAAATTGAGGCATAGAAATCATTTTCAGATATCAGACATGACACGATGATATGATATGAACACACACAAGTTTTATGGAAAACTTTTCTCAAGTGGCGACAACCAAATTAAATGTATCAGTTGTTGCACGTAAGTGGAACAGGGACTGAAGACTTGCTAGCGTTGAGCAAATGGCCATTATATTGTTTTATTGTTTTTTTAAAAATTGTATTAATAGGAGAATATTTTTAAAAAATAATATTAATTTAAATAAAAATAGTATATATTTAATATTTTGTATAAAATTATCCCTACAGAAAACTGTGTAAATTATTAATTCACAAAAATACTAATTTACTAGAAAACAATTAATTCGTGAAAAGACAATTAGTCGTTGTCCAAAAATTATTATTATATTTGTTTAATTATACTATACATCTGATTTTAAAATTTTAATTACATCTCAATAAAAGTTTCAAGTTTATCTTAAAACAGCCACGTTAGTCTTCCTAGAAGCAAAAACTCCAAAACTCACAGAGAACACTGTAAGGATAACCAACTTATTTATAGGAGCAATTTCATAAAAAATACTCGAAAAAAATTGACCAAAACCAAACCAACTAATTGAAAAATGAAATTGTTAAATCTTTTATTATATTTTCCCTTTCGACAAGATATTTATATACGATGACTAATTACTGATGGTGACGCATCAATCAGGTCTATCTAGTATGGACAAATGACAACCCACTCAAATATTAATTCTAAATATTTTTGTGTGGTCTGCGTTATTTAACTGTTGGAAAGTTAAATTACAAATTTTTTTTTAAGGTGTCGGAAATGTCAAAATTAATTACTAAATGTACAATTATAATATTTACTATATTTACTCTTTATATATATAAATATGTATGACGGAAATTAAACTTTTACCATTTTAAAGTACATTAGCCAATTAACCTATAAGTTGAATATGTATTTTTTTTTCATATTAAAATTACGGATTAATAAATATATATATGCCATTAGATTACTTTATTCAAATTTTTTATTTCGTTCAAATTTTTTAGGGTTATTATTATTCTCCACCCTATAGTTTAGAGTATTCTTCATTTTTCACCCTATAGTTTTATTTTTCTCTCTTTTACACCCTCTGTTAACGTCTGTTAGTATTTCAGTTATAAAGACTATTTTACCCTCATTCTTTAAAATAATAATTAAATACTATTTAAATATAATAAATAAAAAATAAATTTCCACCGTCCATCAGATCTGATGGACGCTAGGGATCAAACCCAAAATAAATAAAAAATTAAATTTTTTTTAAATATATAAATATATATATATATATATATATAAAGTGGAGATCCAGATTAAATCCCCACCGTCCATCTTCAGTTGATGGACGGTGGGCATTAAACTTAAAATAAAAAAATTTTAAAAAAAATATAAGGGGTGGAGATCCAGATCTCCACCGTCCATCTTTCAAGATGGACGGTGGAGATTCAATCTGAATCTCCAGAGTCCAAAAATCCAAAAAAAAAAAAAATTTAAAAATAGTGGTGAGATCCAGAACGGATATCTACCGTTCATCTCAAAAATGGACGGTGGAGATCCATCCACAAACCCAAAATAAAAAAGAAAATAAGAGTTCAAAAAAAAAATTTAACAAACCACACCAATCTATAACCACAACCACCCCTCCACCCCATCAAAACTATACAACCAGTCAACCACCACAGAACCTCCCCCAAAGCCACCAGTCCAAACCCCCCATTTTCATCATCAAAAAACTAGAAGAGGAAGAGAGAGAGGAAGGTTGAGGAAGAAGGAGAGAGACGATGAGGAGGAAGGAGAGAGATAGAAAAAAGAGAGAGAAAAACGAAAGATGGAGAAAGTGAACAAAAAATATGAGAGAGAAAGATAAAAGATAAAAAAGTATGAGAGAAGAGTGGGTGTGGGGCAGTGAGAGAAAATGATGGGTGGGGTAGGTAAAAGGAATAAAAAAATTTAATTTTATATTATTTTTTAATTAAGATTTTTTAGTTTAAAATTATTTATTTGTTTTTATTTTGTAAATTACTATTATACCCTTAAAATTTTAATAGTCAACTGTTAGTTTTTTAACGGAATTTAACGGTAGGGTGTTTTTTAGAGATTTTTATAAAATAAAGGGTGTAAAAAAGAGAAAAAAAACTATAGGGTGAAAAATAGAGAATACTCTAAACTATAGGGTGGAGAATGATAATAACCCAATTTTTTATCTAAATAATATATTATATGACTTGTATGATACCATCGGAGTAAAAGTTTTGGACAGTAATTATTTATTATTTTCTTTACAATTTTAAAATATGTTTGACCAGATTCATTGTTTAAAGAGCTATTGTTATCTATCATTTCCATCAAATGTTCTAACACACGGTGTTTCTTTCATATTATGTTTCACGATCAATGCATTGGTGTTTGCAGGGTTAGCAACAACAAGAACCGAAACAAAGGCAGAGCAGTCAAAATAAGCTGAATCGTTTTGATAACATACCTCAATCTCGTATGTGACCAAGCAGAATACGAAACGGCGAGAAGCGAAAACGACCGGGCAATGTGCGGCGAACGAGAGAGGGAGAGGCCGGCAGCGTCGTGGAAAACGAAACGGCGAGGGAGTTCGAAACAGCCAGAGGAGACAAGGACCGGGTAATGTGCAGCGAACTAGAGAGGGAGAGTAACGGCGAAGGAAACTGAAACGGCGAAGGAGAGAGAGGCGGCGACAGGCGACAAGTCGAGGTAACGGTGAAGGAGAGAGAGAGGGAAACGCCCGCTGCGGCGACGGAAACGGCACGATGAGATGGACGAAAACGGCACGGCGAGGTGGCGGCGAGATGGCGGCGAGAGGGGGAGGGTGAGGTGCTGCGAGCGGCCGAGAAAGAGATGAGAAAAATTGTTAGGGTTAAATTTAGGGTAAAAACTAATTAGGAAATTAATAAATGAGATTAATAAAAAATTATTTAGGAAATTAATAAAAAAATTAGGTATTTTAATTAATAAATGAAATTTGAAAAAAAATATTTTGGGTTCAAGTGAGATTTTACCCATCTATATATATAAGGACTAAATTATAATTTACCAATTTCAAAATGGTTAAAAACGATTGTTTCGTTTTTTCAGGTTAAAAACAATTCTTTCCATAATCTTTTGGCCACTTTTGATTTTGTCCCAAAAAAATATTTTGTCTGCAGTGTTCATATGTGAGATGGATGATGAAGATTCATTTAAAAAAAATTAAAAAATAAAAAGGGTGGAGATTTAATTTGGATCTCCACCCCATCATGTATGGAGATCCAGATCTCATGATGGTGGGATAACCACAATTTTTTTTAATTAAATTTTTAATTTTCTTTTTTTGATCTCTGTAGATGCTAGAATCTACTAATAGGATGCGGGACCTACGATTGGGTTGAGATAGGGCTAACAACCTACAAAAAGATATCAGCAAGGTCGAACTCTTTGGGACACCTGAGTGGTGTCAACCAAATAGTCTCCGACGCTCAAGTTAGTTCGTAAAATTGAATGAAATAAGGGAAATATAAGGGAAGTATAACTTAGAATCGTTGAATGTCGAGCGTAACGTAATTGCTCAAGTGTTGAACATACGATACTCGAGGATACTGTTGAACTAAGAGCTTTAACTTGGCATCGACTATGTTGAGCGGAGGCTGGATTACTTAGAGCAAAGTGATAGCTTTTTAGTGAAAATCGCGTGACCCTTGCTTATGAAGCTTGGGTTCATATTTATAGGGTATGGGTAGTGATCGTTAAGGGCAGTCAAGAGGATCATGCTCCGAGATATTAGAAATCCCTATTATCTCGGAGCAGTTAGACTGACTTGGATGACGAGTTTGACTCACTCAATATTGACTTGGTCAATGATCAGTCTACGAATGATGGACTTAGTCTTTTGGACCTACTTTTGGGCCGTGTCAGGCTCTTTCTTTCTGGCCTTATTATGGGTCTAAGCTTTTTGAGCTATTTTTTTCCACTACAATCTTTAAAATCCATATTAAAAATGGACAGTAAAAATTTATTTATTAATTTTTTAAATTTTTTTCTTATGATTTTTTTTATCTCCACTATCCTAAGATCTATCTATCATTTAGTTTAATTTATTTAATTTAAAAATTTTAAAAATATTTTATTCAATTTTTCGAGTCAAGGTTATTTTAGTAATTTTATTTATTATTTTAAGATATTGTTGTCTTTTAAAAGTCAAACTTGGTCAACAGTTAATGGATTTTAACTAATGATAGGGGAAATTATTGTCAAATTTTGATAAAGTCATTTCCGAATGTAAATTGTCAAACCTCAGGTAATATCCAGTAATTTATTGTTTATAAACATATTATTTATTATCTTTTGAAATTAAGCAATAACCAAAAAGTCAATGAAATAGCCAAACTAACCAAAAAGTTTGTATTAGTATCGGTGATAATATTTGTATCAGAAAATAACTACATTACAAGATGATTTCATTTCAACAAAGAGTGAAATAATACAAATGTTGAGAATTGCAATCTATGATGTGAAACTCAAGACTTCTCGCTCAAGTTTAACTGTATGGACTCTGAATCCACTGGGTAAAGATCATGAGCAGATATAAGGTTTGAATATATGAACTCAGAATTGATTGAGTATATATCCTGGACAGTTTTAGAATTGACTGTGTAGAGATCACTGCCAGATGTTGTGGAAGATCCCAGTCCTGTCCTTTTCGATGAGAAGTTCGGGGCCGAGCTCCCACTCGAGCTCTCACCATGTATCTGCTGATAATAGCCTTTGAGTGGTTTAAATTGCAAATCAACACCATAGATGCTAGGATCTGATGCAACTTCCTGAACAGTGGCTCGTGCTTCCAGCATACTAACCACCTCTGACATAGTAGGCCTCACTGCTGGATCTGCATTGGAGCATAATAGAGCCACTCTTATCATTTTTTCAGCCTCCTCCTTATTGAAATTGTCCTCCAAATTTGGATCCACTATCTCCATCAAGTTTCCTTTCTGTTGCAAATTGAAGGCCTACAACATCCCAGCAAAGATAATAGACAGGTTAAACTTTTGACAACCTACTCATCAAAAAGACATTCAAATTTGTCTTAGTCGAATTGTTCTTATACCATGTTAAGTAACAATTCAATCCGAAAACTGAATACAAAAATATTGAAATTGTAACAATTCCTATGCAACTTACGAAATCGAGAAGGCAAACACATCCATTTTGTGCTCTATAACTAGCATTGTTCCTTCCGCTGGCAATTTCTAAAGCAACCACCCCAAAACTATAAACATCTGCCTTTTCTGTCAGGTGACCCCATAGTGCATATTCCGGAGCCATATAACCTCTAGAATTGAAATGACAAGTCAGGATAACATAACTTCAAACTACACTAGTAAGATCAACATTATGATAAAATATTGTAACTCACACAGTTCCAGCTACTCTAGTGCTAATGTGGGTGTTCTCCTCTT
Organism: Xanthoceras sorbifolium; assembly: GCA_003430845.1. NCBI lineage: Eukaryota > Viridiplantae > Streptophyta > Magnoliopsida > Sapindales > Sapindaceae > Xanthoceras > Xanthoceras sorbifolium. Next base: position 2,975,164 of record CM010618.1, read on the forward strand.
CTTTAAGCTTTGCTAATCCAAAGTCTGATATCTTAGCATTCAGTTGCCTGTCAAGAAGTACATTTGTAGCTTTTATGTCTCTGTGAACTATTTTGATTGCTGATTCTTCATGGAGAAAGGCTAGACCTCTGGCTATTCCCACACATATCTTCTGTCTTGTTGCCCAGTCCAATTTCAGGGTGTTTGATTCTGAACCTATTGATAATCAAATTACCCAATTTAAAAGGGAAAAAAAATGAATTGAGATCATTGCATATATACAAAGCATTTAAAATAAAAGATACGCAAATGTCACCATGTGTACCAAAAAGTGCATGTGCAAGGCAATTATTTTCCATGTACTCATAAACCAACAGTAATTGATTCCCCTCAACACAGCATCCAAAAAGCTTTACAAGATTTGGGTGCTGCAAACCAGAAATCATGCCTATCTCGTTTACAAACTCACGATTTCCTTGCCTTGATTTAGAAGAAAGCTGCTTCACAGCGATAACAGTACCATCTGATAGTTGGCCCTGCATTGAGTGATTATAATTTATACATGTTCATGTATATAATCTCACATAATGTCATTGTCTAGGGAGTTTCGTCTCTGTGTTGCATGTGTATTCCAAACAAGTTACTAGCATTGCTGGGATATAATCAATAGAACATAAATACCTTATATACAGATCCAAAACCACCTTCTCCCAGCTTGTTTGCAGAATTAAAATTGTTAGTGGCAGCTTTTAGTTGTCTGAAAGTGAAGGTACCTGTTTGAAGATCTAGCCCCTTAAGATCTGCACAGCAGAGAAGATAGATCACCTAGGATTCATATATATATGAATGATACACAGCTGAGTGAAAGATTGAATCAACGAAAAAGATTTAGCCCATACCTCCTCTTCTGCTTTTGTGCCCAAAATAGCGTCTCCAACAGAAGAAACCCATGATGGAGAAAAAAAGGCATAACACTGAAGCGACAGCTCCAATCACAATACGTATATTACTTGATTTTTTAGATTCTGAAATATAACATCACATACCAAGCGGAAACAAGAAACAAATAACTATTAGAAGACATTTTAACAAACATTGATATCATGCAAAAAAGCAGACCACTATAACATAGTTCTATATTTCTCACCATCACAGTTAGCTTTGAAACCTGAAAATAAACCAAACAATAATGCTCATCAGATATCAAATTAAGGTGAGTGAAGGAGAGGATACTCATCAAACCCAAGTAAGTATGGACAGAATTCAGTTTACAAGATAAATCTACTAATATGATAAATATATATATATATATATATATATATGAGTGTTGCCGCTGCCTCTTTACTTGAGCATGATATTGAAAGCTATCGTATTCTGAGTACAATTCATTCTTATAATGTTCTTAGCATTAGATGGTGGGGTGCTATCTCAGTTTGTTCTAGTCAGCAGCAACATGTTTTTCTAGTAAGAGTAAATATCTTCTTCCTTTTCTTTCTAGTGAATAGCAGAGCAGGTATGCTCCCCTATGATATTGCCACTTGGATGGAAAAATTACAACAGGATATAATTCCAGATTTCATCCCAAATTCTCAGTTCATGATATGTCACTTGGACAAAGGAAAAAATTGAACATGACCTCAAATAACGTTCTTATCCAATAAAAACTAGTAGTTGCGGACCATTAGTATCATCGACAGCAGGATTTGAGTGCAAGGCTGATAAAGAATTACACGACTTACCACGGCATACAGATATGGCAGATATGAGGGGACCATAAATTCCTCGAGATGGGATAACTGTAGTCCCTTTCCCTGCCCAATACAAGCGGATCACTAGCGTATTGTCTCTCACTGTTGCGTTAAATGATTTTATGATTGCTATACCAGTTCTATTGGCTTGCTGCTTGATATTAAAATCCTTCCATTGTAGTATTCCCTGAAATAGAATTTTCATATCAAAGGTTTTTATTAAAATATTAGCAACATTCTTCACTCATAATATAACCAATTACCTGAATATAAATATCAAATATGCGTCTTCCAGCTCTGTAATATGGTTCTTCATCCTTGAATTTTATCTCCGCAAAGTGGAGGTTCACCGTATAATTCCCATTCTCTAGACAATATCCATAATAGGTGAGTAAGAGTGGAGATGCACGAGCTGTAGAGTACAACTCTGGCTGTCCTTCAGCGTGTACAATATATCCATCAGTATTATCGTTGTCCATGAAGTCCCCAGCACTCATGAATCCCCATTTGGTTCCACTATCATAATTCAATATAGCTCCGCCATTTTCAGCACCATCACCTTCATACATGGTATGACCGATGGTTACGTTAGGTCCTCCACAGTTTATATGGATTGACTCATAATCTGCAACATGTATATTTAAATCATTACTATTTTATGTTTGTAATTTCCTAAGTGCATCATCAAAACCATGTGGCTTCAGCAGAGATAAAGGGAAAAACAGAACCCTATTCTAGAAAGCTTAGTCTATGCCATTTCTTTGGCTAGATTAAATTTCAATGGAATACTCATGCAATAAAGAACTTCTTCTTTTTTTTTCAGCTTATCTTAATCTCATTGCAATATCGATGCAACATGTTAATATAGTTATAGAAATTAAAAGATTATTGTAAATCAGAAGATGTGTTTCAAGTTATTGCAGATTTTATATCCCAGGAAATCAAACTCACACTTTTGACAGCTGGATCCACTGGGGCATGGAAGAAGTCCAGACCTATATAACAACGGGCTCAAAATATGTTAGTATACTAAAATAGATAGATACTTACACATATAGTAACCATACTATAAGAGTTTGATATTATTATAGCCCCATCCCAACAAAATGACAAATGAAATGATGCTACTCAAGTGAAGATGAGTTGTATTTTCACATTTCCTTCACATGATTAGAGGAATCAATTTAAGCTTTACTATTCCTCAGTCAACTGAAAATATTAACATGAATAACTAGAGAAATTTGTTGTTGGGTTAATTTTAAAGAGAAGAGAATAGTCTTACTTGTTGTGCTCCCAAGTGAAGCTCTGGTATATGTTTATATGTGAACTGTTTAAAAAATTTAGAAGTTACAAATGGAAAGATTTAAAAGGAAATATATTAACCTTATGATTAGAATTTTTTACCTGCTATTTGGACAACGAGCTGGCAATTTAAAGTTATTATATGAAAGATCGCTGCAAACAGTAAATAAAAATGAGCAACTTATATAAACTTCAAGATTAAAAGTAAATGTATGTATAATGAAAGTTAGTAAGATAAAAAAAATCTTATGATTACATTCAAAACATACTTGAAGAGAAACATCAAAGTACCAAAAATATTAATCTTGCTGTGTAGAAGGGACATTATGCATAACATGACATAAGGAGGAATTGTACACCACTCCAGGGTATTTATGTGAAACTTAGTTTGAAGTTAAGAGATTTTGAAATAAGAGAGGACATAAGAATTCCAAAGATTATTTTGGTTCAAGACTATTATCTGGATTAACAACTACAACAGAGTTTTACCAATGAATTTACACACATACACACACATGTATGTTCATATGTATGTGTCTGTATGTATAGAAGGTTAATGTATTACTAGCCATATTCACAAAGTTCTTTTCAAGGCAAAAGAAAATTCACTATTACTAGCCAATAAATGTGCAAAGTAATTGCTCAATTCAGTTAATAGAGTAAATTTGACCAAACCAAAATAATCAGAACTAAAACTTATACATGTATAAAACTTATAATTCAAGCATCCAAAAATTGAATCCATGCATCTAAGTTTAGAAACTTACATATTCTGTTTCGTGCTGAGGAATATTGACTCTGGTATAGTTCCAGTCAACTTGTTGCCACTCAGAAAGCTAAAATAAAGCCACATGATGTAATTTAGCATGAATAATACTTTATGGTAATACTGCAACAATTCCCATCAGAAAATATAATAAATGCTTACATGTAGTTTGCCTTTGGATCGTTGCTATTAATTTCTCCTTCCAACTTGTTGAAGGTCAGATCACTGTATAAATGGAAGAACATAAATTGTCAGATTTCTTTGTCAGGCAACGTCTTACGTAAATCTATTCTAGAAATGCTGAAAAAAATTAAGCAACTGGAAAAACAATATGTTCTGTAAAAAATCGTAAGAGCAGAAATAAGAAACTGCTTTCACTGTGACTAAAAAAATTCTTTTTGAAGGAAAAAATTTGTTGAAAGAAGACAAGAAGGACGATGTGCTTCCAGAACTTATCCGCTCCACATACTACCAATTAATTGATTCCCAAATTGACATTTCAGCTTCTTCGACATTTATGTTTCACTTTTATGTTCAGTAAAATATTGTGGCTTTCCTCATAATTTATAAACCATGGTTCTTCGACATTCATATAGGACCAGCAATTATACAGATATCTTTTGTAGCACTTAGACAAAAAACCAAATGCATAGTCATGTTTCTGGGTTACAGTAGAGAATTTCAATGACCAAGATTACTTAAAATCAAAGGTGGCATGTGGACCCTGTAAGAATCACGTCTTTGCTAAAGATGCTATATGAAGTTACAAAAACACATACATATAAGGTCACGAGAGTTTTATCCTTACAGTGTTTTCACTTTGTCCCAAACATCTGTAGGGATAGATCCAGACATATTCAAGTTTCTCAAAACTCTGTAGACAAAAATTCCATGTAAATTCAAAGCTCTAATTGCACATATTTTAATATCTACTATTAATAATGTTAAGGATCTTGGCATAAAATAAATAGAAAGAAATTAGAAGCAACAAGCATACAAGTATTTCATGTTCTTGTTGATCAGCTTTGGAAAATCAAACTTTGGCCCAGACATATCAGTGATCCTCCTGTGTATTAAGAAGACGCAATGAATTGGAATGGAATATTCAAGTTCCCATAAATAATTTGGCAAGATAAGAACTTGACAAGATGCCCATAAGCAAACTTCTCAAGAAGTTTCTTCAACTCACAAGTCAGTCAAGTTCCCTAGAGCGAAAATCGTTGGATTGATGGGTCCTTTCAGTCCACTTGAGTACATTTCCCTTCAATAATGCAAAAGAACAAAAGGGAGGAGACAAAAAATTTTCAGGATCCTCCAGTATGCACTTCACAATTAAATTTGTTCCAAATAAAGATCTTACAGTCTTTCAAGTTTAGTCCAGCTCCCTATAAATTCTGGTACAGTGCCATTAAAGCTATTGTCACTTATTCCACTGCACACAACAATAACAACGGTATCCCGTTGATGCTAAACCATCGGACTCTAGCGAAGAATATATATGAAAATACTTACAACTCTGTCAAGTTCGTCAGGTATTTTAGTGTTATAGGTAAGCTTCCAACGAACTGATTGGAAGAAAGACACCTGTAATTGTGAGATCATGGAGCCAAACCACCCTTGTTACATATCTCTTTGTTAAAATTCTAAATTAATATGATCAAACAGTTATTACAATTTAAATATTATGAGTTTAGATGTCATACAGTGTAGTTAAGTTGACCAGATATCCGAGCTCCTTAGGTACAGTACCGGACAGCTGGTTGGCTTCAAGGCTCCTATTTTATTATTATTACTATGATTATTAATGTCAATTGAAATTACAATAAAAAATAAAACGGAATACATTGTTTAGTTATAGCAAAAGCACCCAGTTTTATAAATATCAAAACTTACAAGTAAGTGAGGTTGGTAAAGTATCCCCATTCTGTGGGAATTTCCCCTGATAAGCGGTTGGCAGTAAGCGAGCTGCATAAAATGTTTGTTCCTTATAAGCAAAGCTGCACCTTAATTTATAGTTCCTTAAAGATAAGTTGAACATGCTTACATTCTCCTTAAATGTCGCATTGAAGCCCATTCTTTTGGAAGTTTACCGCTAAGGTAGTTGCGGGTGAGATCACTGTTACAATAAAGATTAATCATTATATGATAATATAAGGTAAGATTTATTTTCTCAAATAAATTAGAATATATCAATAAGACGAGGGATATTAAGAGAAAAATATGTCATATGCTCTACCACATACTCTATTACATGCATAATCCCACTCTTAAAAACCTACCCACAAAGGTGATACATTCTTGGCAGCATATTCCATCTTCAATTCACAAAACTATTTTTTATAACAGAATATGTAGCATACCATTTTCAATGAAAGTAAGTCGCATGAAGAGTTTTAGTAACTATCAGACCTAAAAACTTAGTAACGGACTTGTGTGACTTAAACCCTATCATAAATTCAAATATATTCACGTGAGGGACTCGAAGCTACGACCAAAAATCTTAAACCGGTTGGAAATAGCCCAATAACAAAGAGCTCATCTCAAAATGTGGAGCAAATAAAACAATTCCAAGAAGCAGACATGAATGGATGTTCTTACATCTCTTCAAGAAACGTTAGGTTGACCAATTCTTGTGGAAGACTGCCTTGAAGACTCATAGTTTTCAGCTTTCTGCAGTTCAAGGAGGGAAAAAGTAATAATGAGATCAATGGTTCCAAAAAGTAAAAAAAATGAAAACTAAGGGGGGTATATTCAATTGAGATTTTTAAAGACTTTTATGGAATTAAAAAGTTTGGGTGTATTCAATAAAGACTTTTAAAGAGTATTAGAATTCAACGCAATTGAAATTCATGGACTTTGGAGACTGAAGAAGAAGAAGACACTTACAAGATTGTAACGTGAGAGAAGTTGCCATCTGTGTAATTACAAGAGATATTGTTTTCTATAGATTTCTCAGTAACAAGGAGCTTGCTTGACTGGCAAGGATCCCCAGTGGGATTCTTAAGTGTGGCACCCAATGTGGTAGCTATTCGACCAAGAACATGAGCTGCACACAACACCAATATTCAACTAATATGAATTATTTAACCTTTTAAATAAGTCAGTATTTCAATAAAGTAAAACTTTTAGCACTACATCTTTTATTAGCAGAACTTTTAGAGAAAAGTTATTCATCTTTTGTTGTTAATTAAAAAAATTATTGAAGAAATTATTTGAATATTTAATCTTAAAATAGTTATTATACAGTTAATTTACTAAAATAGACCTATAAGATTTAAGTTGAAAGATTTTATTAAGATTTTTATATTTGGAAAAAGTGCCTTGTAGTTAATAAAATAGTATGGGATCTTTTTTATATTATAAGTTTTTTTTCTCAAGAACTTCTTAAAAATATTTAAAATTTGAAATTTTCTAAGTAAATATTAAATAATTTTATTTTTTTAATCATCCAAAATATTTACTAAAATATCAATCAAACAATACAAAAATTTTAGAAAAGAGCTTTTGAATTAGAAAAACGTTTTTATCTAGTTCAGAAAACTATATATCATTCACATTTTTCAATTGCTAAAAGAGCTAATTGCACCCACAACTCCTGAGGTTTGTCCAACTACAGGTAGAATCAACTTTATCGTTTATTGACAATGACCCCCCTTGCCATTAGTTGACTTCCGTTAGATTTAACGATTGACCAACTGTTACCCTTAAAATGACCAAAATACCCCTAAAATAATATTTTCTTTTTATTAAATAAAAAAAATTATTATAAATTTTTTAATTTTTTTAAAAAAAATAAAAAATTAAAGTTTGAATGGTGGAGATCTAATCTGGAGATTGGCTTTCCACCAATAAAAAAAAAGGAAAAACTTGCTGGAGATCCAGCCATGGCTGGATCTCCAGCGCGACGAACCCATCTGGGTTCATCAACGATCTGGGTTCGCCGTCGACGTCGACGGCGAACCCAGATCTAGCTATAAAAAAAAAATTCGAAAAACCCAAAACTGGGTTCTTCGAAGAACCCATCTGGTTCGATCGAAGAACCCATCTGGGTTCGATCGAAGAACCCATCTGGGTTCGATCGAAGAACCCTTCTGAGTTCTTCGTTCGACCCAAATGGGTTCAATCGAAGAACCCAGAGGGTTCTTCGATCTAACCCAGATGGGTTCTTCGAAGAACCCTCTCTCTGGGTTCTTCGATCGAACCCAGAGGGTTCTTCGAAGAACCCAAAATTTTTCCCAAAAAAAAATTTTTTTTTTTTTTTTTTTTAGATCCATTTTTCAGATTAAATCTCAACAGTCCATCAAGATTAATGGACGGTTGAGATTCAATCTGAAAAATAAATATAAATTAATTATAATTAATTTTTTATTTTTTATTAATATTATTTTAATTTTTAATAATTTTATTATTTTATTTTAATTTTTTAATTTGTTATTTAATAAAATAAAATAGAAATCTAAAAATACGAAAATACCCATGACACTGTTAAGTTTAACTAAAGTTAACTAACGGCAGGGGAGGTCATTGTCAATAAACGATAAAGTTGATTCTACCTGTGGTTGGTCAAACCTCAGGGTGGGTAGGTGCAATTAGCTCTTGCTAAAAAAATAGGAGTGTGAATAGATAAACTAGAACCAAATAGCACCACTTATTAAGTTTAGTTTTATTGTAAAAAAAAAAAAAAAATACCATGCATTGACTCGAGAAAACTACTTCCTCCATCCATCATTGATGAGATCTTATCTCCTTAAACTATTTCTTTATATTTTTAATTATTTATTTTAATGAAACAATTTGTTTTATTGAGCAGGTCAAAAAGACATTTTTTCCCCTTAGTCGTTAACTTCTTACGGAGGACTATTAACGACATGGAATATTTGTACAATTTCATGCAAAAGTTTCATATTCACGCAATAACAACTAATGCTAGGGGTATTTATATAAATAATAATTTTAACTTAAATGTTTATATGGTATTAGTTCAAATTTATTCTTCATTTTTGGAGATGTAAAAATATCAATTTCTTCACCATCTTACCTGCTTAGTTCAAGCCCTAAGAACACTAATAGCTACTGCTATAAACAAGAGAATTGCTGCTCCCACAAACAAAAACTGAGGAAACTTTTTAATGAAAATTTTCAACAATTGTACTTTTATGAGTAGAATCGAAACTCTTTACCGAGATAGAGGAAAAAAATTAAATCAAATATTAAACAATTAAAGAAAATATAAAATAAATAAATAAAATTGTGGAGATCTCATGTCCATCTCCTGATATTTGATTTGATTTTTTAAAAATTAATAATTTTTTTCCTTTTTTACCTCTATTATCCAAGTGGGTAGGTGAAAATCTATCAATTTTTTTATTATATTTTTCTTGAAAGGTAAATGGGTAATTTCGTTTATAAACTTAACAAAAATTAACCACGGAGAGAGTTTAGTGATAAAATGAAATTATAGAAGGCAATTTGGCCATAAATAAAATTAGGGGGTGAGTTTTATCTAATTTCCCAAACTATAAGAGGATTATTATTATTATTACCCTTAATTTAAATAGAAAACTCTTACTATAACTAGGATCAAAATAAATTTATAACCAAAAAAAAAGCCTAAAATTAGGGGGGCCTTAGGCAGCTTCCTGTATAGGAAGAAGAGGCTGACGACTATGTATAACATGCAACAACATTAGTAGATAACACCTCTACTATATTTAGTGAAGAAAATCCCATGCATTAAAAATGAATTAAATGCACCGCACGCATTAAAGTGTATATATATATATATATATATATATATATATATATGTATGCATGCAATTAGATAGAACAATCATATATTTTGCTAATCTCGTTTAAGAATGATTAATTAAAAATAAACAAAAAAAAGTCTGTTTAAGAATAAGAAATGAATGAATTAATGTAATTAGTGGTGATGATGATGATGCTAATTACCTTCGTCTGGGTGCAGCGGGAGTTTAGCAAATGTCAGCTGCCTAAAGCACAAGAAGCCAACTAAAGAGATCAGAATAATTAAGCTCTCGTAATTCATGAACATGAACATTGCTTCAGGTTTCAAATATCTGCTTGCTTGGTATTTTGTTATGTGTGTGTGAGAGAGATAGAGAGAGTGAGAGATATTTCGAGCCCTGAAATTTAATGTAGGTTCCTTGCATGAATAATAATACGAACAAGTGTAGTTGATATTACCTTTTTTTTTTCAATTTTTGCGTAAAAATTTTAGTTTATTTCTTATATTTATATTTAACTTTTATAACCACTAAATTATTATAAATATATCAATTTAGTCCATAAGATAAAATTTTTAATAATAAAACGTAAATAAAATTACAATTAATTATTGTCAAAATTTAAAAATTAAAAGAGAAAAATTAATAATAATTAAAATTCAAAAATTAAGTAAAATGTTTTAAAAATTCAACAAATTTCACACACAATCTGTCTGAGATTTGTATTTTCACTTGTGTAGTGGTCAAAAATAGCCCAAAAGGTTTAGACCTGAAGACTGAGCCAAAACGAGCAAAATACAGCCCAATACAGGCCAAACAGACTAGAGAGTCCATTATCCATTTAACTGGTCAACCAAGTCAATAATAACTCAGACTAAACTTCTTAGTCCAGTCACTGACCTAGTCAAACATGGCTCATTTCATCCCAATAGCTTTGAGATAATAGAGATCCTTAATATATCGAAGCACGATCCTCTTGGCTGACTTCAACGGTCATTACCTTCACCCTATAAATATAGATATAAGACTTAATAAACAGGGGTCACGCACATTGCCCTAAATAGAGCAATCATTATAATATGAAACAATCTAGCCTATATTCGACATAGTTAATGCCAAGGTCCAAGTACTATGCTTGACAGTCTTCACAAGCGATACCCTCCAGTATTAAACCCTCGACCTATCAACAATTAGTTATGCTCGACGTATCGACAATTACGCTCGACACTCTAATTATTCCAGGTAGTAATTCTCTTTATATTTTCTAACTCTAATTCATCTCCTAACTTGGGCATTGGAGACTGTTTGGCTGGCACTCTAGTGGCCCAGAGAGTTCCACCATGTTGATCTCATTTTGCATGTTGTAGGTCTCATTTCAACCCGACCGTAGGTCCCAGGATCCTACCAGTAGATCCTAGCATCTACAACTTTATAGTCAATTGACACAAACCTGCAGCACCATTGATTGAGACCAATTCTAATCTTCATGGAAACGAGATCGACATAGATGAGGGTTCCATAAAGTTTAATCTCTAACGATGAAAATTGTCTTCATGGAGACAATAGAGACCTTATATCCATCTGGAGGCCTGATCTCCATTGATGGAGACTAAATCTGATCCCCATACTTCTGTTTTGACCAGGTCCTAGTCTCCATTATGGAACCCTCGTTTCTATCGATTAGATTTGGTCTCAATCAATAATGAGGGAGATTTGTGTCAATTGATTATAAAATTGTATATACACATAAAAATACAAATCTAGGACAGATTGTGTAACATCCTTAATTTTTAGTAATTATGAAAAGTACCCTTAATTGTTGTTAATTATGCGAAAATAATGTAATGTGTTTATTTGGATTAATTTTTAGGTATACAAGTGGACCAGGTGGTGCGGTCCAGAAATAGTGCATGAAAAGAAAAAGGAAAATGTTGGCAGTGTGTATCGCGACCAGCTACCGCAACTAGGGATCGCGGTGTGCAGCTCGCGGTGAATATGAGAATTTTGGGCAGTGAGCATCGCGACCCAAGACCGCGACCAGTGATCGCGATAAGGTGCTTGCAATAAAAATGGTGAAAGCGACCAATGAGCATCGCGACCAGATACTGCAATGGCTGATCGCGATGAAGGCGGTAAAAACTCTCCAGTGAGTACCGCGACCAAGCGATGCGACCACAGGTCACGATACGCGGTCGCGATAGCCAAAATGTTATTAAAAAAAAAAGAGGCGATGGAAGCTTCACGAAGAAGCAAAAAAGAAAAGAGAAAGACCATGAGAAAGAAAGAAAAAGAAGAAGAAAGGAAAAGGAAAAGAAAGAAGAGAAAGAAGAGAGAGAAAGAGGAAAAGAGAAAGAATAGAAGAAGAAGAAAGGAATAAGAAGAAGGAGAAGGAAAATAGAAGGAAGAAAGAGAAAAAGGAAATCCATAAAAGAAAATTTCGTAAAAACGATATCCAGGTTGGTGTACACTCATTTCTGAAAACTTTATGGTTTTAGTATATGTTTTGATTTGAATTTTTAGATCTTTGAATATTTTGGTATATATATATATATGTTTATACGTTCATTTCTTCGAATATTTTGATTTACTTCATATTTCGCTTATAATGATTGTGTTGGAATAAAGTGTTTAAGAATATTGTTTGAAAAATTGCATGATTTCAAAGAAGTCAAACATAAATGGTTTGCGAATACTGTTTGGTAATTACATTTATTGAATTTGATTTAGACTTTCGAATTAAAGTTTGTTAATTATGAAATGAATTGATATGAAAGTTGAAAACTGTGTATTGTGAAACGGCCTTAGGATACTTGAACATAGAAAACGGATATATGAGGTTGGTATACCAGCTGGGTTATTTCAGCAGTACTGCACCGATATTGATATTGATATTACGTACCTCCCGAAGGATTATGAGCAGATACCGAGTACCCGGTCCTAGGGTAGGGAATTATGATATGATCTATACGTACCACCCTTGGATGGTGCAAGCCCCAAGTGCCGGTCCTAGGGTTGGGAGTTATGTTCGACAAGCAGCCACCGAGTGGTCAATGTCGAACAGCTCATATTCCAGTCCAGAAAGTTATGTTGAGTATACCAAAGGGCCATGATTGAAATGAATCGAATAAAATTGATATAAAAGAATTTATAAATTGATTTCGTATGATTTATTTATTTGATTGAGTTGAATAATAATATGCTTTTATGTGATCGTATTATGACATTTTATTTTGAACAATTATTTTATGAATTCTGCAAATATATTTTGTGTACACCCACTAAGCGATATCAGTGGAGAAAAAGATTGAAGGAGTGATAGCTACATACAAGGATTCAGAGTCACATTACTTGGGCAGTTTTATATACATCTTATTTGTATAATTATTTAATTCAGCATGTATATACAGAAATTTGTAAAGTTGTAATATATGAGTTTTGTAAATGTTTGTATAATAGTTTATGTTTTTCAAAGTTTTGTCACTAGTAATTATGTTTTGTTTTATTGAATATGTTTGAGGAAGTCGCACTATATGGAAGAGTGTGCAAATGATTGAGAAATAAATTTTGAAGTGTTTGATATTATATTGTTTGAATTTTGTGGAAAACAGGATTTTTAGAAAGTCAGAAAAACAGAAGAAACTCTGGCAAAAATTTTTTTATAATAGTGATGGGCTCACTGTAAAGTATTTTAAATATAACAATATTTGTTGGTTTTACAAAAGTGTTCAACATATAAATTAAGTTTAGAAAAGTTTTGAAATCGAGTAACGCTCCTTGATTTGATCCAGGTGGGTCGGGTCAGGGGGTGTTACAGATTGTGTGTGAAATTTGTTCAATTTTTAAAATATTTTATTTAAATTTTAAATTTTAATTATTATTAATTTTTTATTACTTTTAATTTTTAAATTTTAGTAATAATTAATTGTAATTTTATTTATATTTTATTATTAAAAATTTTATCGTATGGATTAAATTGATATATTTATAATAATTTAATAGTTCTAAAAGTTAAATATAAATATAAGAACTAAACTGAAATTATTATATAAAAATTGAAAAAAGAATAAAAGGTAGGAACACTTGTTGGAGCGACTATAACTACAGCTGTAAAGGTGACTGTAGTTAGCATCCCTCCACTAAAGTATCAATCACAGACAAAAGAATTAAAAGGAAGAAAGTCATGTGGTTGTGGATAAGTCTTGGATGAGTGTTAATTGGCTACTGAAATTGAGGCATAGAAATCATTTTCAGATATCAAACATGACATGATGATATGATATGAACACACACAAGTTTTATGGAAAATTTTTCTCAAGTAACTTCAATAGACTCTTGCATGGCAACTACCAAATTAAATATATCAATTATTGCGCGTAAGTGGGACCGGGATGTCCCTCGATGACTGCAGACTTGCTAGCCGTTGACCAAAATGGTCGTTATATTGTTTTATGGTTGTTTTTATTTTTATTAAATTGTATTAATATCACAATAATTTAAAAAAATAATATTAATTTATTAATTTAAATAGAAATAGTATATATTTAGTGTTTTCTAAAAAGCATTTAATTCGTGAGAAAACAATCAATCGTGATTACAAAATTATTATTATTTTTATTTAACTACTATATATCTGACTTCAAAATTTTAATTATATCTCAATTAAAGCTTCAAATTTATCCTAAAACAGTCATGTTAGTCTTCCTAAAAGCAAAAGCTGCAAAACTCAGAGAGAGAACACTGTAAGGATAACCAACTTACTTATAGGAACAATTTCATAAAAAATACTCGAAAATATTGACCAAAACCAAACCAACCGATTGAAAAATGAAATTCTAAAATATTTTATTATACTTTCCCTTAAGATAAGATCTTTATATATGATGACTAATTCAGTACTAGGACTGATGGTGACGCATCAATCAGGTATGGTATGGACAGATGAGAACCCACTTATTTAGATTCAAATATTAATTCCGAATATTTTTGTGTGGTCCATGTTATTTAAGTTTGTTGGCAACTTAAATTATAATTTTTTTTTAAAGGTGTCGGCATTGCAAAATTAATTACTAAATACGCTTATATCTACTCCTTACACATATTGATAAATATATATGACAGAAATTAAATCCTTCACTATTAAAATAAAAAAGAGGTATACTAATCAATTAATCAATGAATTGAATATGTATTTTTTTCTTATTAAAATTACTGATTAGTAAATATATATGTCCTTATATTACTTTATTCAAATTTTTGATTTCGTTGTAAATTTTTGTCTAAATAATATATTATATGACTTGTATGATATCATCCGAGTAAAAGTTTTGGACAAAAATCTTGGAGTGCAGTAATTTTTATTATTTTCTTTACAATTTTAAAATATGTTTACCAGATTCATTGTATCAATTATTGCACGTAGGTGGGACTGTGATGTCCCTCGATGACTAAAGACTTGCTAGCCGTTGACCAAAAATTTAATGTAGATTCCTTGCATGGATAATAATATGAACAAGTAGTTGATACTATGATATCAATCACCAATCACAGTCAAAGAGAATAACCTGAGAAAATGAGGTCCTGTAGTACGTTAATTGGCTACTGAAAATTGAGACAAAGAAATCATTTTCAGATATCAGATACGACATGATAATATGATATGACACACACAAATTGTATGGAAAATTTTTCTCAAGTAATTTCAATAGACTCTGCATGGCTACTATCAAAAAGTTATCAATTATTGCATGCAAGTGGGACTGGGATGTGCCTCGACGACTGAAGACTTGCTAGCCATTGACCAAATGGTCGTTTTATTATTTTATGGTTGTTTTTTAAATGGTATTAATAAGAGAATATTTAAAAAAAAATAGTATTGGTTTATAAGTTTAAATAGAAATAGTATATATTTATAATTTTGTATAAAATTATCCCTACCAGGTAAAGGAAAAACGGTGCAAACTATTAGTTCACGAGAATACTAGTTTATTAGAAAGCAATTAATTTACGGGAAGACAATTAGTCGTAGTTCGAAAACTATTATTATTTTTGTTTAACTATGCTATACATCTGATTTTAAAATTTTAATTAGATCTCAATTTAAAGCTTCAAGTTTATCTAAAAATAGATTCTGGGTTCTCACAAATT
The DNA here is from genome assembly GCA_003430845.1 of Xanthoceras sorbifolium. Taxonomy (NCBI): domain Eukaryota; kingdom Viridiplantae; phylum Streptophyta; class Magnoliopsida; order Sapindales; family Sapindaceae; genus Xanthoceras; species Xanthoceras sorbifolium. Next base: position 2,990,850 of record CM010618.1, read on the forward strand.
TCCTCAAATCAATATTAATAATCAACTTTTACTCAAAAATTATTTTTCTCTCTATTTTCTTCCTCCTCATCATAAACAAAATCGTTTTCAATAAATAGAGATATTTCAAAGAGGAAAAAACCAAGTTCCAGAAATAAAAAAAATAAAAAGAAGAAATCAGTATTGCAACTGCAAAGGAAAGAGAAAAGACAACAAAAGCAAAAAGTCAAAACTGAGAGAAAAGAACTCTCATGTGAAAAAAAAGATTAAAAAAGTAAGGGAGAATATGTGTTATTTTAGAAAGAAACATTAATTCAGTAATATTTCTCAACATTTTCTCTTTTTTTTTTTTATATTTAAAAACTAAATGAACATATATTATATTAAAAAGTAAGCATAAATTAAAAATTAGAACTTAAATGACATATTTTATTTTAATTGTAATGTTTAAATGTAAGTGTTGATTTTTAAATTTATTTATTATTTATATAATTTATTATTCATGTAAGGTTAGTTTAGTTTTTTTATTGTAAGGGTAGTGTTAATCTTTTTATTAGTATATGTCTTTCTTTTCTTGTAACATATTTTCTTCTTCTTCAATGTTAATAAAAATCTTAGGCATTTTATCTGATTGTTCATCTTAATTTTTTTGAATTGTTAACAGAACTTACTTATAGAAACAATTTCATAAAAAATACCCGAAAAAATTGACCTAAACCAAACCAACCAATTGAAAAATAAAATTGTATCATTTCAAAAACAAAAATAATAATAATTGATGTATATTACTCATTAGTTGAATGTCCCACAATTATTTATTTATTTTTTTGAAAAAAAAAAATAGTAGTACATCAACTTTGATTATGTGGCTACACCAATTATTGACTCTTTTGTCTTAGATACATGGTCTAAAGTGGATGATAATTTCACACGTTGAATGGCTACCTGTTACCATTGGCGCCTCTACTTTCTTGGAATAGTACTTTAATGTTTCTTACATTTACAACTGGTCTTCTCAAATCTATTAAACGTTCTCTACTAGTAGCAATGAAAAGTCTGGAATCTCGGAGCTTTGATTTATTCAAAACTTCTAGTTTCATCTTCTTAATTGTATTATGCTCTCAAAATTACATTTTGTGGCCTCAATAAGTTCAAACATTTTTGTAATGAACTAGTAAGTTGCTACGAAAGTGTCTATTTTCCCTTTCGATAAGATATTTATATATGATGACTAATTCATGGCTAGGACTGATGGTGATGCATCAATGAGGGCCATTTGGTATGGACAAATGAGAGCCCACTTATTTAGATTCAAATATGAATTCCTAATATTTTCTGTGTGGTCACGTTATACTAGTAAATATATACGGTGGAAATTAAACTTTCATCATTAAAGTGGAAGGGAGGTGTACTAATTAATTGAGTTATGAGTTGAATATATATTTTTTTTTCTTATTAAAATTACTTATTAGTAAATATATATGCCCTTAGATTACTTTATTCAAATTTTTTATTTCGTTCAAAATTTTTGTCTAAATAATATATTATATGACTTGTATTATGGGAATAAAAGTTTTGGACAACCACCGCCCAATGTGGTTCAGTAAAAAGGGCGCTCATTCAGCCTGATAATGACTTAAATTTGAGTCGTCAATACCGCAAATGGTATTTAAAAAAAAAAAATTTTGGACAAAAAATCTTGGAGTGCAGTAATTTCTATTATTTCTTTACAATTTTAAAATATGCTGACCAGATTCATTTGTTTAAAGGGCTTAAAATAAACTCTATTGTTATTATTTCCATCAAATTTTCTAACACATGGTTTGTCAAAATAAATAAATAATTTATATTTATTTTTTCTAAAACGCAATAACCTTTCTCCACATTGATATTTGGAAGCTATAAATTTATTAGCAATATTGTATCTTCCAAGTCTCAATTCAATATATGGCAATTTATTTCATTTACTGTATATCATGAAAGTTTAATTATCACAAATTGAGTTGAAAATTAAAAAATAAGTAAGATACAAATGCGAGATGTGTAACATTATTATAAATGTATATATTACCTCTATTTTTTTTTTTAAGTATATATTTCACCTGTTATTTTTTTATAGCAAACATGATCACATCAAATAATAAAAGTCTTAGTAGACTTGCCATATTAAATAGAATCTATTTGAGGGGTAGGAGTGGACTGAGTCTAATCCCATAATTCAATCTCATGCAGCTGCTGAGACAATCCTATTTCACAGTTCGGGACATAATATCCCAAATAGTTTTTCTTTTAAGAATATAAATTTTATTTTTTAAAATAATTATGAATATTTATATTTATTTTTTAAAAAATAGTATAAATATTTTATTTTAAATAATTTAATTTTTAAAATAATAAGCTTCTTGACGTGTGAAGAAAAAAAAAAAAACAAAAGATTGTATTTCAACGATGTGGTTTAATCCATCACTTGAAACATTTTAGGACTACAGCAATTGCACAATCCAAAAACACCTTGATTGGGTGCAACTTTTGCTTGATACAAAAGCCTTAACTAAGGTTCTGTACACATTTCCAGCAAAGTTTACAATACCTGACTGATTAATGTTTCATTTCATTTGTGCATCCAGCTACTTAATAACCAAAGAATCATAATTGATACAACATATGAACATATAGGTTCTTTAAAAAACCAAAGAGAAGGAAAGAAAAATGGAATGTTTAAAATAGCAGACATTTTTGTACATTTGTAGATCTCAGATTGTATAATGAAGATCATGAGCAGGTTCTGAGGAGGAGCCTGTCAATGCAGGGGTTTCTGATGTCGAAATTTGGTCCAGCGAGTTTTGTCTTTCCAACTGTAGACGACTGTCTCTCATGGCTTTAAACTTCAAATATTTCTCTGCATTAACTTCAGGGACATCATGAGTAGAGGAAGGACCAGATGAGGAGCTGGTTGATGCTGAATAATGAGCCTGATTACGCATCATGTTGCGCTTGTCTCTAAGAGCTTTAAACTTCATATCTTCGCTATAGTTACCCGCTTCAGGGATTGTATCCGGAAGCGGGGTTGTTCCTTCCAGCATGTTCACAACTTCAGACGTGGTTGGCCTTAGTGATGGTGAAGCATTTGCACATAAGAGTGCTACTTTGATCATCCTTTCTGCTTCAACCTTGTCGAATTCAAATCCCAGATTCTGATCAACTAACTCCATTAGCTTTTCATTTTGGTGTAAATGAAATGCCTGAAAAATACAAATAAAGTTAATAAAAGCAAAATCCTACAACACATGGACTAAATCAGCATATCATCACCAGAAGGGGTCAATACAAGCACAAAATGCTCCGTTTGTTTTGGAAACCAATGGACAAGCTGAGCTAGCCAACAGAGACGTTAAGCAGATTTTGGAGAAGACAATTAACACAACATGCAAAGATTGGTCTTTACGACTTTCTGATGCATTTTGGGCATACTGCACTGCTTATAAAACTATTATGGGGATGTCTCATTATCGACTTGTTTTTGGAAAAAACTTGTCATTTACCTGTAGAATTAGAGCATAAAGCTTATTGGGCTGTTAAAGCACTTAACTCTGATTTGAATGCTGCAGGTCTTCAAAGGAAATTACAATTGTCCGAAATAGAAGAATTAAGGAACGATGCTTATGACAACTCTAGGATATCCAAAGCTAAATTGAAAGAAGCTCATGACAAGCAAATCCTACGAAAGAATTTTGAGCCGAATCAACGGGTGTATCTTTATGATTCTCGTTTACATCTTCATCCTGGGAAGCTACAATCAAGATGGACCGGTCCATTTGTGGTGAGACAAGTCTTTCCCAATGGTTCTGTTGAAGTTGAAGATCCAAAAGATGGGAGAATCTTTCGAGTAAATGGACAACGGTTAAAACATTTTGTGGAGAGGGTAGACCAACCTGAGGAGATTCCACTTGTAGCTCCTGTCTACCTTGATTGATCAGGTTTTATCTTTCCTTTATGCATTTTATTATTATTATTATTATTGGTGTGTTTTATCTTTCCTTTAAGTAATGATCCAAATAAATATTTAAAATTATGATCCAAAAAGATTTTCTGAAATTTTCGTCAGAGCTTCCTCTCATTTTCCAACTTTCCAAAAACCTGTTTTCAACAATTTCGTAAACACAATTCATACAAAATATTTATAAACATTCAACTTCAAAAGTATTAAAATCCATAGGCTCAATTATCACAAATATTTACATACATACATAAAACTAAATATCTATTACATATATTTACAAAAAAAAAAAAAAACATTTATATCCATGCATGCCGACATAATACATATAAAACCTCAAATACGTAGTGGGACTACCAAAAATGCAGGAGTGATGTGACTCTGAACACTATCCCTACAGATTCTACTCTTTCTGATCCTTGTCCCCTTCAACAATTCTTTTACCTGCGTGTGAGAAACTCAACACGCCAAGCATAACACTTAGTGGGTGTACCCAAAAGTCAAATGTGCAAATAGTACAATAACTTTTCAAATATGCAAAATAACATTTAATATCAACATATAGGGCCCATGTAAATCGAATATATCAAATAACATTTCGAATATATAAATCCATCGAAAAACTGAAACAAATATCATATCGAAGCAAATATCAATAAATCCATCGGAAATCAGAATAAATATCTTATGAAAATATAATAATACCAAATCAAATCATTTCTCATCTCAAATCATATACAGATCATATCACATTTCTAATTCTATTTCGGGCTCCTGATATACTAAACATATTTTTCGGACTGGATTACGGGCTATACAGAACAGAGTTGGATACCAACGGAGGACCCGCTGTGTATCCCATATACATATCAAAATCGGCGTAGTACTACTCAGAAAACCCAATTGACATGTCAATCTCCTATATCCATATCTATGTTTACATATATCAGAGCCAAATCACTTTTCAAAAATCATATAATTCATTCCGAACAGAATCGTCAATTTAAATTCTGAAATCATATCTAAATCAGTATACACATTTTCGGAATTCGAATCGCATCAATATACATATACAAGCAAATTACAAAATCGTTTCTGAAAATATTTCTGAGTCCAGAAATCGCTTCAAATCACATTTAAAATCACATAATTATATATCGTAAATCCATAGTAAATCTAAATGCCCCGAATCACTTTTCGAAACAAATAACAAAACAATATATACGAAATCGCTTTTAATAATATTATCCGTAATATTACTATAATCAAAACATATCGAAAATCAATTAAGAATATTTTTCGTAAACAATATTACGGATCTAGAATATATTCCAAATATACGTAATCCAAAACATCCCAAAATCAATTTCAAACAATATATCATAATCAATATAGCTCAAATAAACAAAAAAACAATATAATATAACGATTCCGAAATATTTTGGAAAATCTGAAAAATACAAAAACGGTATCACCAAACCTGAAATGCTATTCTTTACACAAAACTCTTCTTGACCAACTTCATCTTCCTTCATCTTCTTCTTTTTCTAGCTCTTTCTCTCTCTAAAAACTCTCCCTATTTCTCTCTCTTCTTCTCTCTCACGCCAACCTTTCTGGTTTGAAATGTTTCTGGTTTGTTTCTTGCAAGTTTGTTTTGATTATATGCTTCTTGTTTGACTTGCTTTGTATTTTGTGTGAGTGGATCCTCCACTCACACACATATATATATATATATATATATATATATATATATATATATATATATATATATATTAATTGCAACATGCCCCCTTAACATTTCAAAATCCTAAAATGGAAACCAGTTTACAATTAATCACATTCCATCTCGATAATTATTCTAAAAATATTCCACATTTATTCAATCACCAAATTAACTTCACCAATATTCACTTGGAACCACTATTCTCCAATTGCACCATGAAAATAATAAAATATCTCCAATGGAATTTAACTCGATTAAAATTACTATTCGTTTATACACCATATACCTAATATATATACTTTTCACCAATATAAATCACATACTTAACTGTTACATGCTTAATAATAATTAATAATAATAGTTTTCATAATTATGAAAAATTAGGGGCGTTACAGTGGATACTGTTGAACTAAGAGCTTTGATTTGATGTCGATTATGTCGAGTGGAGGCTGGATTGCTTAGAGCAGAGTGATAGCTTTTTAGTGAAAATCGCGTGACCCTTACTTATGAAGCTTGGGTTCATATTTATAGGGTATGGGTAGTGACTGTTAAGGGCAGTCGAAAGGATCATGCTCTGAGATATCAGGAATCTTTGTTATCTCGGAGCAGTTAGACTGACTTGGGTGACGAGTTTGACTCAGTTAGTATTGACTTAGTAGATCAGTCTACGAATGGTGGAATTAGTCTTTTGGGCTTGCTTTCGGATCGTGTCAGGCTCTCAGCCTCTTTCTTTCGGGCCTTATTATGGGTCTAAGCCTTTTGGACTATTTTTGACAACTACAATCTCTACAATCCATTTTAAAGATCAACGATAAAAAAATATTTATTAATTTTTTAAATTTTTTTCTAATTTTAATTTTTTAGAATTTTATGATTTTATTTATTTCCACCATCCTGAGATCTATCTGTCATTTAGTTTAATTTATTTTTATTTAAAAATTTAAAAATTTTAAAAATATTTATTTCAATTTTTCGAGTCAAGGTTATTTTAGTAATATTATTTATTATTTTAAGGTATTGTTGTCTTTTTAAAGGTCAAACTTGGTCAACGTTAATAGATTTTAACTAATGACAGGGGAGTTTATTGTCAAATTTTGATAAAGTCATTTTCAAATGTAGATTGTCAAACCTCAAGTACTATCCAGTAATTTAATGTTTATAAAAACATATTATTTATTATCTTTTAAAATTAAGTAATAACCAAAAATGAATATAATAGCCAAACTAACCAAAAAGTTTGCATCAGTATCAATGATAATATTTGTATCAGAAAATAACTACATTACAAGATGATTTCATTTCAACAAAGAGTGAAATAATACAAATGTTGAGAATTGCAATCTATGATATGAAACTCAAGACTTCTCGCTCAAGTTTAACTGTATGGACTCTGAATCCACTGGGTAAAGATCATGAGCAGATATAAGGTTTGAATATATGGACTCAGAATTGATTGAGTATATATCCTGGGCAGTTTTAGAATTGACTGTGTAGAGATCACTGCCAGATGTTGTGGAAGATCCCAGTCCTGTCCTTTTCGATGAGAAGTTTGGGGCCGAGCTCCCACTCGAGCTCTCATCATGTATCTGCTGATAATAGCCTTTGAGTGGTTTAAATTGCAAATCAACACCATAGATGCTAGGATCTGATGCAACTTCCTGAACAGTGGCTCGTGCTTCCAGCATACTAACCACCTCTGACATAGTAGGCCTCACTGCTGGATCTGCATTGGAGCATAATAGAGCCACTCTTATCATTTTTTCAGCCTCCTCCTTATTGAACTTGTCCTCCAAATTTGGATCCACTATCTCCATCAAGTTTCCTTTCTGTTGCAAATTGAAGGCCTACAACATCCCAGGAAAGATAATATACTGGTTAAACTTTTGACAACCTACTCATCAAAAAGACATTCAAATTTGTCTTAGTCGAATTGTTCTAGTCGCCATGTTAAGTAACAATTCAATCCGACAACTGAATACAAATATTGAAATTGTAACAATTCCTATGCAACTTACGAAATCGAGAAGGCAAACACATCCATTTTGTGCTCTATAACTAGCATTGTTCCTTCCGCTGGCAATTTCTAAAGCAACCACCCCAAAACTATAAACATCTGCCTTTTCTGTCAGGTGACCCCATAGTGCATATTCCGGAGCCATATAACCTCTAGAATTGAAATGACAAGTCAGGATAACATAACTTCAAACTACACTAGTAAGATCAACATTATGATAAAATATTGTAACTCACACAGTTCCAGCTACTCTAGTGCTAATGTGGGTGTGCTCCTCTTCTTTAAGCTTTGCTAATCCAAAGTCTGATATCTTAGCATTCAGTTGCCTGTCAAGAAGTACATTTGTAGCTTTTATGTCTCTGTGAACTATTTTGATTGCTGATTCTTCATGGAGAAAGGCTAGACCTCTGGCTATTCCCACACATATCTTCTGTCTTGTTGCCCAGTCCAATTTCAGGGTGTTTGATTCTGAACCTATTGATAATCAAATTACCCAATTTAAAAGGGAAAAAAAATGAATTGAGATCATTGCATATATACAAAGCATTTAAAATAAAAGATACGCAAATGTCACCATGTGTACCAAAAAGTGCATGTGCAAGGCAATTATTTTCCATGTACTCATAAACCAACAGTAATTGATTCCCCTCAACACAGCATCCAAAAAGCTTTACAAGATTTGGGTGCTGCAAACCAGAAATCATGCCTATCTCGTTTACAAACTCACGATTTCCTTGCCTTGATTTAGAAGAAAGCTGCTTCACAGCGATAACAGTACCGTCCGATAGTTGGCCCTGCATTGAGTGATTATAATTTATACATGTTCATGTATATAATCTCACATAATGTCATTGTCTAGGGAGTTTCGTCTCTGTGTTGCATGTGTATTCCAAACAAGGTACTAGCATTGCTGGGATATAATCAATAGAACATAAATACCTTATATACAGATCCAAAACCACCTTCTCCTAGCTTGTTTGCAGAATTAAAATTGTTAGTGGCAGCTTTTAGTTGTCTGAAAGTGAAGGTACCTGTTTGAAGATCTAGCCCCTTAAGATCTGCACAGAAGCAATCCAAGAGAAGATAGATCACCTAGGATTCATATATATATATATATATATATATGAATGATACACAGCTGAGTGAAAGATTGAGTCAACGAAAAAGATTTAGCCCATACCTCCTCTTCTGCTTTTGTGCCCAAAATAGCGTCTCCAGCAGAGGAAAACTATGATGGAGAAAAAAAGGCATAACACTGAAGCGACAACTCCAATCACAATACGTATATTACTTGATTTTTTAGATTCTGAAATATAACATCACATATCAAGCGGAAACAAGAAACGAATAACTATTAGAAGACATTTTAACAAACATTGATATCATGCAAAAAGGCAGATCACTATAACATAGTTCTATATTTCTCACCATCACAGTTAGTTTTATTGAAACCTGAAAATAAACCAAACAATAATGCTCATCAGATATCAAATTAAGGTGAGTGAAGGAGAAGATGCTCATCAAACCCAAGTAAGTATGGACAGAATTCAGTTTACAGGATAAATCTACTAATATGATAAATACACACACACACACCACATATATATATATATATATATATGAGTGTTGCCGCTGCCTCTTTACTTGAGCATGATATTGAAAGCTATCGTATTCTGAGTACAATTCATTCTTATAATGTTTTTAGCATTAGATGGTGGGGTGCCATCTCAGTTTGTTCCAGTCAGCAGCATAATGCAACAAGAACAGAAACAAGGAACATGTAAGAGTATATATCTTCTTCCTTTTCTTTCTAGTGAATAGCAGAGCAGGTGTGCTCCCCTATGATATTGCCACTTGGATGGAAAAATTACAACAGGATATAATTCCAGATTTCATCTCAAATTCTCAGGTTTTTTTACTCAAATGCAATCGACATCATATGACTAGAAGTCTCACTAAGAATCTAATACAGCCATAACCATCCAGATATAATTTGAGCCTACTAAAGAAAATAGCTCAGGGAATTAAGGACAACATCTGACCTAGAATGTTAGATTTTCAAAAACAAATTTCCCAATTTTAATCAGTTGTAAATATTCAGTTATCTCAACAGTTGAGTATTTCAACGTGGACTGTAATTGCTTTCGCATTAGAACTTCATTCAGTTTGTTTAAGCCAAAGGAAGCTCATTCTATAACATGTTGCTCAGTTCATGATATGTCACTTGGACAAAGGAAAAAATTGAACATGACCTCAAATAACATTCTTATCCAATAAAAACTCGTAGTTGCGGACCATTAGTATCACTGAAAGCAGGATCTGAGTGCAAGGCTGATAAAGAATTACATGACTTACCACTGCATACAGATATGGCAGATATAAGGGGACCATAAACTCCTCGAAATGGGATAATAGTAGTCCCTTTCCCTGCCCAATACAAGCGGATCACTAGCGTATTGTCTGTCACTCTTGCGTTAAATGGTCTTATGATTGCTTTACCAGTTCCATTGGCTTCCTCCTTGATATTAAAATCCTTCCATTGTAGCATTCCCTGAAATAGAATTTTCATATCAAAGGTTTTTAGTAAAATATTAGCAACATTCTCCACTCATAATATATATAACAATTACCTGAATATAAATATCAAATATGCGTCTTCCATCTCTTTCATATGGTTTTTCATCGTTGAATAATATCTCCGCAAAGTGGAGGTTCACTGTATAATTCCCATTCTCCAGACAATATCCATAATAGGTGAGTAAGAGTGGAGATACACGTGCATTAGAGTACAACTTTGGTTGCCCGTCACCTTGTACTATATATCCATCACTATTTTTATTGCTATCGTCCATGAATTCCCCAGCACTGATGAATCCCCATTTGGTTCCACTATCATAATTCAATATTATAGGTCCATTTCCTGCAGCACCATCACCTTCATACATGGTATGATTGATGGTCACATTTGGTCCTCCACAGTTTATATGGATTGATTGATAATCTGCAACATGTATATTTAAATCATTACTACTGTTATGTTTGCAATTTCCTAAGTGCATCATCAAAACCATGTGGCTTCAGCAGAGATAAAGGGAAATACAGCCTAACCGTATTCTAGAAAGCTTAGTCTATGCCATTTCTTTGGCTTGATGCAATAAGGAACTTCGTTTTTTCAGCTTATCTTAATCTCATTGCAATATCGATGTAACATGTAAATATAGTAATAGAAATCAAAAGATTATTGTAAATCAGAAGATGTGTTTCAAGCAATTGCAGATTTTATATCCCAGGAAATCAAACTCACACTTTTGACAACTGGATCCACTGGGGCATGGAAGAAGTCCAGACCTATATAACAAGGGATCAAAATATGTTAGTATACTAAAATAGATAGATACTTACACATATAGTAACCATACTATAAGAGTTTGATATTATTATAGCCCCATCCCAACAAAATGACAAATGAAATGATTCTACTCAAGTGAAGATGAGTTGTTTTTTTCACATTTCCTTCACATGATTAGAGGAATCAATTTAAACTTTTCTTTTTCTCAGTCAACTGAAAATACTAACATGAATAACTAGAGAAATTTGTTGTTGGGGTAATACTAGACACCATTATTAATTTTAAAGAGAAGAGAATTGTCTTACATGTTGTGCTCCCAAGTAAAGCTCCGGTATAGGTTTATATGCGAACTGTTTAAAAAATTTAGAAGTTACAAATGGAAAGATTTAAAAGGAAATATATCAACCTTATGATCAGAAATTTCAAATTTGTACCTGCTTCTTGGACAATTAGCTGGCAATGTAAAGTTATTATATGAAAGATCGCTGCAAAAGGTGAATAAAAAGGAGTAACTTATACAAACTTCAAAATTAGAAGTAAATGTATCTATAATGAAAGTTTGTAAGATAAAAAAAATCATATGATTACATTCAAAACATACTTGGAGAGAAACATCAAAGCACCAAAATTATTAATCTTGCTGTTTAGAAGCTAATTAAGGGACATTATGCATAACATGACATAAGGAGGAATTGTACACCACTCGAGGGTATATATGTGAAACTTAGTTTCAAGTTAAGGGATTTTGAAATAAGAGAGGACATCACATTTCAAAAGATTATTTTGGTTCAAGACTATTATGTAGACTAACAACTAAAACAGATTTTAACCAATGAATTTACACACACACACTCACATGTATTTTCATATGTATGTGTCCGTATGTATAGAAGGTTAATATATTAGATCTATTGTGCTAGACAAACCAGACTTAGAAAATAGAGAGAAAGAGAAAGAGAGAACACAATATCAGTTGTGTAACCTTCACAATAATGATAGCCAACAAAAACTTCTAAGTGAAAAGAGAGGGATTAGTGAACAAGAGATTCTCATTCTTGTACTTTATTGATCTTACAGTGAAGAAACTCTATTATACTATTGTTGAGGAGCTACATCAAATTTTTACTATAAATCGATAGAATGACGGTCAATGGCAGAGCATTTCTGAAGCTTTCATTGCAACTCAGAATTTTTACAAATTCACTTGTCAAACATATCAATGAAAAACCCTATTAGAAGATCAACAAGACAAAGGATGAGAGATGGAGATACTCAGTGGCTCGAGAAAGAAATGTGACCAGTGGGTACGACCCCTTGTCGTGACCCACCATTGCGACAGGAGTCGCGGCACTCACTGGAAGAGTACGCGAAATTGGAATAAAAATTCCAATTTGAGGTAGAGAGTGCCACAAACGTGGTTGCGATTCCCTGTCGCGACCCCAGGTCGCAGCACTCGTGCAGAAGCTAAAAAACCCCTATTTTCCGGTAGTGTTTCAGTTTATGCAATTACATTTTTTAGGTTTTGAGTTCTACTTTTTGAGGACAGTTTAGTCTTTTTGTTAGGTTTTGCAACTAAGTACAAATAGATTATTATCATTAGGGTTGTAATTTGTCATCATTATCAATTATCAAATCTTCTCTGTCTTTTGGCTTTTACCAAAGACAACAAATTCAGTTTTTCTTAGGATTCGCACTCGATAATCGCTTGGGTTAGGACAGGGGCTAAATAATTGTATTTTAGAGAGTTGGTGAACCCTAAATTTATCGTGTATGTGTTATTTGATGTGTAAGTTAGGGTTTGTTATTGGATCTAGACCTAAGTCCTCAATAATTTGGTGCCTTAATTGAGATTTTGAGATGTCAAACGGCGAAACGATTAGATGCCTTGAAAGCAGGACAAAAGAGAATTACAAGCGGGACAATGAGACTTACAACTAGGGCAACAAAGGGTGGAAATGGAATTGGCAAGAATGTCCGCAACACTTGGAATACTATTAACTAGGGGCGAGCGGTACCTGACAGAAGGGAAAGTAGTGCAGAAAATAGGGGTCGAAAATAGAAGGGAAAGTTGTGCCAAACTTACGTGACACAATGCGGATGGTAGAAATACTCGAATGGAACTATAGTGAAAGAAAGCCCTTTAAGGAAAATATGAGGAGCAAGTTCATAAAACCTTTACAAGCCGGGACTTCCTAGAAGGGTAACACCGAAGAAAAAAACAACTTAAAGGGTAAGTCCAACGAAGACTATCTCGAGAGGAAGTGCAAGAACACATCAAGAGGGGGTCTTTACTTCAAATGTGGGAAAAAATGGGTGAAGGGTCACTAATGTAAGAATGATAAGCTACTAATAATTGAATATTCCAGGGAGTCAGAATCTAAAACTGAAGGTAAGGATGAGACATCCAGTGATGAAAGGGAATTAAGAGTAGCTGAATAGGGGGTAAATGGTGTGATGGCAAGTTATCACTTAATGCAATTTCGAGGACACCACGACTATCAACTATGAGACTCATAATATGGATAGAGAGTTCTGAAGTCTCATTGCTAGTAGATTCTGGGTCGTCTCACAATTTCATCAATGCAAATACCGTGAGAAAACTAAGGATGAAAGAAACTGCCATAGAAGCCTTCAATATAAGAACAACCAATAGGGAGAGACTAAAGTACAAAGAGGTACACCGAAAAGTGAAGATAAATGTGCAAAGAGTGAGGATAATAGCCAAGTTACATATCTTGGCACTTGCTACATTGGATGTGGTTCTCGATAGTACTTGGCTGAAAAGTATTGGTGAGGTAGTAACCAACTTCGAGACGATGACCATGAAGTTTAAATTGGACAGTAAAAAGAGGTCTTGGACTAGTATATCTACCAAAAATTCAAGCATTGTAAGGCTCATGTGATGGAGCAATTGTGCAAGGAAGGTGCTTAATGTTTTGCTATTATCAACACTAACGATAAACAAGCATTGGGGTTCATAAAGGTACCGGTGGAAGGGTTGGAGGAATATATGCTAGAGCTACCTAAAAAGGTTCGCAGTTTATTGGTCCGACAAATGCGAGTTCTTGAGGTACCTACAGCTTTACCACCTGCTAGGAACTTTGATCATCAAATCATTCTGAAGAATGAATCAAAGCCGATCATTGTACGACCATATAGGTACACATACTTTCAGAAGAGCGAGATAGAGAAGTAAATCGAGGGGATGTTGAAGAATAGGTTGATTAGGCAGAGTACAAGCCCATTTTTATCGCTGATGTTGTTGATAAGAAAGAATGATGGAAGAAGATTCTAAATAGATTATAGGGCTTTAAATGAGGCTACGGTGAAAGACAGGTTTTCGATTTCAATGGTCGATAAGATTTTAGATGAGCTACATAGGGCTAGTGTGTTCACAAAGCTAGATATACGGGCGAGTTGCCACCAAATCTGCATGAGAGAAGAAGATGTACACAAGATGACATTTCAAACCTACTCCGAGCTCTACAAGTACCTAGTCATGCCATTCGGATTGTGTAACGCACCATCAAAATTTCAAGAGGCAATGAATGAGATCTTTCGTCCGCACTTGAGGAAATTTGTGCTAGTTTTCTTCGACGGCATATTGATCTACTCTAGATCAATGTAGGAACACCTATCTCATTTGGAGGTAGCTCTGGAGATACTTGGGCAATATAAATTTTTCATCAAAATGTCCAAATATGAGTTTATCAAGGATGAGCTAGAGTATTTGGGGCACTTTATCTTTGAAAAGAAGGTGAAAGTAGATTCATGGAAGGTGGAGTCTATAATGGATTGGCTATTGTCTAAGGATGTGTCTGCTCTAAGGGGATTTTTAGGGTTGATAGGGTACTACGGAAGGTTTGTTAAGCACTATGGACTGATAGCGAGACCGTTGACTAGCATGTTAAAGGAATACAACTTTGATTGGACAGAAGATGCCAAAATAGCCTTTGAAGACTTAGAAAGGGCAATGACTCAAACCCTATTTTTGGCATTGCTAAACTTTGACAAAACATTTGAAGTCTACACTGACGAGAGTGGTGAAGGTATAAAGGTGATTTTAGTCCAAGAGAAGAGGTTGTTGATGTTAATCTCCAAAGCCTTGGGTCTCATGAAAAAGACTTAGAATACATATGCATGCAAGATGCTAGCGGTAATCCATGCAGTTATGGTATGGAAACCATATCTGTTGGGGAGGAAAGTTTACTATTGTTACAGATCAACGGGCATTGAGGCGCCTACTACCCATCTACCAAATAGGAAAGGAAAACAAAGTGGCTGATACGCTATCCAGAAAGGAAGGTAGTTCGATGATCTGAACCATTTATAAAAAGAAAGATGCAGGGGTATTGGCCTTGGTGGAGTGGATTAAAGGATGTGGGACAAGCTATGAGAGGTCGTGAAGATGAATACCAAGACTTAAAAGATTTGCATGAAGCTTGAGAATCAAGAAAATGGAGTAGAAAGGAATAACTAAAAGTATGGGCTCATATACTACAAAATATATGTATATGTGCCCGACGTTCCATGATTAAGGAATGGGATCCTTGCTTACTTCTATGATAGCAAGGAAGACGGTCATTCGGGTTGGTTGATGACATATATGAAGATTAAACACTTCTTCTGCTGGGAAGGGCTTAAATGAAGTAAAGAAAAAAGTAGCAAAGTGTCAGACATTCAAGTATGATTCGAGGCGACCGATGAGATTGTTACAACCTCTACTAATTACAGAACGAATTTGGGAGGACTTGACCATTGGAGGGGTCTTCTTAGGGATAAAGCTATTTGGAAAGATTATGAAGATATGGTGATAAGGTTTTCACATTTTTCCTTTGAGGGTAAGGGCATTCTTAAAGTGAGAGGAAATGATGAGAAGCTTGTTAGAAAGTCAACAAGACAAAGGATGAGAGATATATGTGCTCTGTGGCTGAAGAAAAAAATGCGACCAACGAGTACCGCGACCCATTGTCGCGACCTATCGTCACGACAGGAGTCGCGACACTCACTGAAGTAGTGCACAAAATTGGAATAAAATTCCAATTTGAGTAGAGAGTGCCACAACTGTGGCCGCAACTCTCTGTTGCGACCCCAGGTCGCAGCGCTTGTGCGGAAGCTAAAAAAACCCTATTTTTCCTACAATTTTCAATTTATGCAATTACGTTTTTTATGGGCAATTTAGTCTTTTTGTTAGGTTTGCAACTAAGTATAAAAAATTATTATCGTTAGGGATGTAATCTATCTTCATTATCAAATCAATTATCAGTTCTTCTCTGTCTTTTGGCTTTTACCAAAGACAACAAATTCGGCTTTTCTTGAGATTCGCACTCGAGAATCGGTTGGGTAGGGCAAGGGCTAAATAACACGCATTCTAGAGAGTTGATGAACTATAAATAAGGTGACCTAACTCAAATCTATCATGTGTTGCTTATTGTGCAAGTTAGCGTTTATTGTTGGATCTAAACTTAGGTTCTCAACACATATCTATAGTGCTCAACAAGAGGGACTTCATCATAGAAATTTAACTCTACAGATTCGCAATGTTCTAATCAAGGCAAAAGAAAATTTACTATTTCTAGCCAATAAATGTGCAAAGTAAAGCAAAAGAAAATTCACTATTACTAGCCAATAAATGTGCAAAGTAATTGTTCAGAATTCAGTTAATACAGTAAATATGACCAAACCAAAATAATCAGAACTAAAACTTATACATGTATAAAACTTAAAATTCAAGCATCCAAAAATTGAATCCATGCATCTAAGTTTAGAAACATACATATTCGTTCTCGGGCTGAGAAATATTGACTCTGGTATAGTTCCAGTCAAGTTGTTGCCACTCAAAAAGCTAACATAAAGCCACATGATGTAATTTAGCATGAATAATATACTTCATGGTAATATTGCAACAATTCCCATCAGAAAGTATAATAAATGCTTACATAGAATTTGGCTTTGGATAGTTGACATTAAATTCTCCTTCCAACTTGTTGAATGTCAGATCACTGTATAAATGGAAGAATATAAATTGTCAAATTTTATTGTCAGGCAATATCTTACGTAAATCTATGCTAGAAATGCTGGAGAACTTTAAACAACTGGAAAAACAATATGTTCTGTAAAAAATCGTAAGAGCAGAAATATGTTCTTGCGCCCTGAAGTAATACGAAAATGCTTTCACTATGACTAAAAAAAATTCTTTTGAAGGAAAAAATTTGTTGAAAGAAGATAAGAATGTACTTCCAGAACTTATATTCGCTCCACATACTACCAATTAATTAATTCCCAAATTGACATTTCAGCTTCTTCATATGCTCTTCAATGTCTACATATGCGGAAAGAATGATTCACTTTTATGTTCAGTAAAATATTGTCGCTTTCCTCATAATTTATAAACCATGGTTCTTCGACATTCATATAGGACCTGTGAGAGATATGAATAGCACAGCTGGAAAGAATGGTGCAGCAGCAGTTTGTAACATTGCTGCTGGAAATAACGGTGCAGCAGCAGCTTGTAACATTGCTGATGCTGGGACGTGTAACAGAGGAAATAACAGAGGCAACACAGCAGCTTATGCCATACTGCCATGCACAGACGTTCAAGGAAATGCTACAATATATGAGAGCTCACCTTATCATTCTGGACTAGCATCATATAGTGCATCGATCAGTCCACAACAAGCTGATCATAATCACTACAGATTAAATTATGAATCAGCTTGAGTTAGTTATAAGTTAGTTATATATTCTTCTCAACTTGTAAAGTTTGTTAGAGAGGCTGTAATTGATCAAGTCGGTTATGATCAAACTATATATACTGATTGTAAACAAGAATGTAGATGATTCTCGATGAAAAAGAAATGAGCAACAATCATTTTGCCTCACACAACTTCTTCTCTGTTTCTTCTTACAAAAACAGAGCTTAGTGTTCTTCATTATCATCAAGAACACCTTGAATTTGTTTTATCAGATTCTTCACAGGACCAGCAATTATATAGATATCTTTTGTAGCAATTACACAAAAAACCACATGCATAGTCATGTTTCGGTTTCAGTAGAGAATTTCAGTGACCAAGGTTACTTTGTGTTCTTTTACATGGCATAATACATGCATGCAGAACTGGCATTTTTCAGATGGAGCAGCCCCAGAATCTAAAAGTGTAGCAACCAAAATATTACATCTGTAGGTGCAAAGTTGAAAGTTTTTAATCTCTTGAGGTTAGAGACACATCAAAGGTGGCATGTGGACCATGTAAGAATCACGTCTTTGCTTTCTCCTAAAAGTATAAAGATGCTATATGAAGTTACAAACAAAGATACATAAGGTCACTGGAGTTTTATCCTTACAGTGTTTGCAGATTGCCCATGTCCCAAACATATGTAGGGATAGATCCAGACATATTCAAGTTTCTCAAAACTCTGTAGACAAAAATTACATGTAAATTCAAAGCTCTAATTGCACATATTTTTATATCTACTGATAATGTTAAGGATCTTGGCATAAAATAAATAGATAAATAGAATTAGAAGCACCAAGCATACAAGTATTTCATGTTCTTGTTGATCAGCTTTGGAAAATCAAATTTTGGCCCGGACATATCAGTGATCTTCCTGTGTATAAAGAAGACATAATGAATTGGAATGGAATATTCAAGTTCCCATAAATAGTTTGGTAAGAGAAGAACTTGTCAAATGCCCATCAGCAAATTTCTCAAGAAGTTTCTTCAACTCACAAGTCAGTCAAGTTCCCTAGAGCAAAAATCGTTGGACTGATTGGTCCTTCCAGTCCACTTGAGTACATTTCCCTTCAATAATGCAAAAGAACAAAAGGGAGGAGACGAATAAATTTCAGAATCCTCCATATGCACTTCACAATTAAATATGTTCCAAATAAAGATCTTACAGTCTTTCGAGTTTAGTCCAGTTCCCGATAAATTCTGGTACAGTGCCATTAAAGCTATTGTCACTTATTCTACTGCACACAACAATAACAACGGTATCTTGTTCAGGGTCGACCCTAACTTTTTGGCAGTCCAAGGCTCAAGTTAAAATGAAGTCTTACTAGTTATATAGAAATTGAAATTCATGTGTTTGATATTTGTAAAAGGGTGAGGATCTCATAAATTTCAACATAAAAAAAGATAAAAAAAAAAAATTAGGCCCACCAATATTAGGGAAAAAAAAAAGTTTTAAACCCAAACATTATCATATCAATATAAACAATGAAAAAAATTGGACCCAAGCATTTTGAAAACCAATATAACAAAATAAAAATAATTTGGGCTCCTTGGACCTGGGGCCCTGGACAGTAGCCCCTTGCGCCCTGGTCCACGACCAGCCCTGATCCTGTTGATGCTAAACCATCCGGACTCGAGGAGAATATATATGAAAATACTTACAATTTTATCAAGTACTTCAGGTATTCAAGTGTCCTAGGTAAACTTCCAACGAACTGATTGGAACAAAGATGCCTGTAATTATGAGATCATGGAGCGCCAAACCACCCTTGTTATGATCAAACAGTTATTACAATTTCAATATCAGGAGTTTAGATGTCATACAGTTCAGTTAAGTTGACTAGAAATCCGAGCTCCTTAGGTAGAGTACCAGACAGCTGGTTGGCTTCAAGGTTCCTATTTTATTATTATGATTATTAATGTCAACTGAAACTACAACCAAAAATAAAATGGAATACATTGCTTAGTTATAGCAGAAGCACCCAGTTTATAAAACTTACAAGTGAGTGAGGTTTGTCAAGTATCCCCATTCCGTGGGAATTTCCCCTGATAAGCGGTTGGCAGCAAGCCCGCTGCATAAAATGTTTGTTCCTTATATGAAAAACTGCACCTTAATTTATAGTTACTTGAACCAGGCCAAAATAAAGTGAACATGCTTACATTATCTTTAAATGTCGCATTGAAGCCCATTCTTTTGGAAGTTTACCGCTAAGGTAGTTGTAGGAAACATCACTGTTACGATGAAGATTAATCATTATATGATCATTTAAGGTAAGATTTATTTTCTCAAATAAATTAGAATTAAGATATCAATAGGACGAGTGATATTTAGAGAAAAATATGTCATATGCTTTACCACATACTCTAGTACATCCATAATCCCACTCTTAAAAACCTACCCGCAAAGGTGATATATGCTTGGCACTTGGCAGCATATTCCATCTTCAATTCATAAAACTAGTTTTGGTAACAGAATATCTAGCATACCTTTTTCAATGAGAGTAAGTTGTATAAGACCTAAAAAACCTAATAATGGACTTGTATAACTTGAGCTCAATCACAAATTTAAATATATTCATGTCGGGTACTAGAAAGTATGACCAAAAAACATAAACCGGTAGGAAATAGTCCAGTAATACTATAATAAAGAGCTCATCTCAAAATGTGATGTAAATAAAATAATTCCAAGAAGCAGACATGAATAAATATTCTTACAACACTTCAAGAAACGTTAGGTTGACTAATTCTTGTGGAAGACTGCCTTGAAGCGTCATATTTTTCAGCCTTCTGCAGTTCAAGGAGGGAAAAATTAATAATAAGAACAATGGTTTCAAAAAATAAAAAATGAAAACTAAGAGAATATTAGAATTCAACTCAACTGCAATTGAGATTCATTGACTTTGGAGACTGAAGAAGAAGAAGAAGAAGAAGAAGAAGAAGAAGGCACTTACAAGATTGTAATGTGTGAGAAGTTGCCATCGTCGTAATTACAAGTGACATTGTTTTCAGTAGTTTTACTATCTTTAACATGAAGTTCTTCAATAGATTTATCTGTAATGGGGAGCTTTCCTGACTGGCAAGGATCCTCAGAGGGATTCATAAGTGTGGCACCCAATGTGGTAGCTATTCCACTAAGAACATGAGCTGCACAGAGCACCAATTTTAAACTAACCATCAACTAACGCGTATGTTATTCAGTGGCGCTGGTTATAATTTGAATTATTTAACCTTTTGAATAAGCAACCATTGCAATGAAATGAAACTTTTAGCGGTAGATCTTTTACTAACAAAACTTTTAGAAAAACGTTATTTGTCAATTAAAAAAATATATTAAATAAATTGTTTAAATATTTAATTTTAAAATAGTTAATTTATACAGTTAATTTACTAAAAGAGACTTATAAGATTTAAGTTTAAAGATTTTATTAAGATTTTTATATTTGGAAAAAGTGCATCGTAGTTAATAAAATAGTATAGGATTATTTTTATTATTAATTTTTAAAAAAAAAAACTCAAAAGAACTTCTTAAAAAAATTTAAAATTTGAAATTTTCCGAATAAATATTAAACAATTTTTTTTAATCATTAAAAATATCTACTAAAATATCAACCAAACAATATAAAAAAGTTTGAGAAGAGCTTTTAAACTAAAAAAAAACTCATTTATCCAGTACAGAAAACTATATATCATTGACATTTTTCAATTGCTAAAAATAGGAGTGTGAATAGAAAACTATATATCATTAAAAGCTCTTCTATGAGAATATACAAACATTTCCAAAAGAGTTTTTGGGCTTAAAAAGTTAAAAGTAGACTTCCAAAAGCCCTGTGAGAACACTGGTAGTTACTGCTATAAACAAGAGAATTACTACTCCCACAAACAAGAACTGAGGAAACTTTTGAATGAAAATTTTCCACATTCGTACTTTTATGAGTAGAATCGAACTCTTTATGGAGATAGAGGGAAAAAAATTGAAAAAAAAAATTAAATCAAATATGAAACATTTAAAATATATAAAAAATAAAATAAAAATTGTGGAGATCTCACCGTCTATCTCTTGATATTTGATTTGTTTTTAATTTTTTTATTTTATTTTATTTTTATCTTTATTATCCATGTGGACGGTGAAGATCCATTAATTTTTTTTATTTTTCTTAAAGAGTAAATAAATAATTTTATTTATAAACTTAATAAAAATTAACGTCATGGAGATTTTGGTGATAAAATGAGATTACATGAGGTAATTTGGCAATAAATAAAATTAGGGGGTATGTTTCATCTAATACCCTAAACTATAAAAGGATTATTATTATTATTATTATTATTATTACTCTTAAATTAAATAGAAAACTCTTACTATAACTAGGATCAAAATAAATTTATAACCCAAAAAAAAAAATTTTAAAAAAGCCTAAAATTTGGGGGCCTTAGGCAGCTTCCTGTATAGGAAGAAGAGGCTGACGACTATGTATATATAACAACAACATTAGGAGATAACACCTCTACTATTTTTAGTGAAGAAAATCCCATGCATTAAAAATGAATTAGATGCACCGCATGCATTAAAGTGTGTGTGTGCACGCGCGCGCATTTAGATAGAACAATCATATATTTTGCTAATCTTGTTTAAGAATAATTAATTAAAAATAAATAAAATAAAAGGTCTCTTTAAGAATAAGAAATGAATGAATTAATGTAATTAGTGGTGATG
This sequence comes from Xanthoceras sorbifolium, assembly GCA_003430845.1. Taxonomy (NCBI): domain Eukaryota; kingdom Viridiplantae; phylum Streptophyta; class Magnoliopsida; order Sapindales; family Sapindaceae; genus Xanthoceras; species Xanthoceras sorbifolium. The sequence continues at coordinate 3,013,357 of CM010618.1, forward strand.
ATGATGATGCTAATTACCTTCGTCTGGGTGCAGCGGGAGTTGAGCAAATGTCAGCTGCCTAAAGCACAAGAAGCCAACTAAAGAGATCAGAATAATTAAGCTCTCGTAATTCATGATCATGAACATGAACATTGCTTCAGGTTTCAAATATCTGCTTGCTTGGTATTTTGTTATGTGTGTTTGTGTGTGTGTGTGTGTGTGTGTGTGTGTGTGAGAGAGAGAGAGAGAGAGAGAGAGAGTGAGAGAGGTATTTCGAGCCCAAAAATTTATGTAGATTCCTTGCATGAATAATAATAATATGAACAAGTAGTTGATGCTATGATATCAATCACAGTCAAAGAGAAGAAAGTGAGAAAGTGAGGCCCTGTAATAATAGAATTAAAAGGAAGAAAGTCATGTGGTTGTGGATAAGTCTTGAATAAGTGTTAATTGGCTACTAAAATTGAGGCATAGAAATCATTTTCAGATATCAGACATGACACGATGATATAATATGAACGAATTTGTATCATCTCCTTATCTAACCTTTATTCTTCATCTTTTTTAAAGTATGTGATTAAATGTTAATAAATTAATAGTAAAAAGTAAATATATCCTAACCACTTATTTATTATAATGCTTATGTGTTATGAGATTAAAAAAAATAAGTACAATTTAAGTGAAGAGAGAATCCTGGTCCAATATAAACACACACAAGTTTTATGGAAAAATTTTCTCAAGTAACTTCAATAGACTCTGCATGGCAACTACCAAAAAGTTATCAATTATTGCACGCAAGTGGGACTGGGATGTGCCTCGACGACTGAAGACTTGCTAGCCGTTGACCAAATGGTCGTTTTATAAATGGTATTAATAAGAGAATATTTAAAAAAAAATAGTATTGATTTATAAATTTGAACAGAAATAGTATATATTTATAGTTTTGTATAAAATTATCCCTACCAGGTAAAGAAAAAACGGTGCAAACTATTAGGTCACGAGAATACTAGTTTATTTGAAAGCAATTAATTTGCGGGAAGACAATTAGTCGTAGTCCGAAAACTATTATTATTTTTGTTTAACTATGCTATACATCTGATTTTAAAATTTTAATTATATCTCAATTTAAAGCTTCAAGTTTATCTAAAAATAAATTCTGGGTTCACACAAATTTCCTCAAATCAATATTAATAATCAACTTTTACTCAAAAATTCTTTTTCTCTCTATTTTCTTCCTCCTCATCATAAACAAAATTGTTTTCAATAAATAGAGATATTTCAAAGAGGAAAAAACCAAGTTCCCAAAAAAAAGAAAAAAATAAAAAGAAGAAATCAGTATTGCAACCGCAAAAGAAAGAGAAAAGACAACAAAAGGAAAAAGTCAAAACTGAGAGAAAAGAACTCTCATGTGAAAAAAAAGATTAAAAAAAGAAAGGGAGAATATGTGTTATTTTAGAAAGAAACATTAATTCAGTAATATTTCTCAACATTTTCTCTTTTTTTTTATATATATTTAAAAACTAAATGAACATATATTATATTAAAAAGTAAGCATAAATTAAAAATTAGAACTTAAATGACATATTTTATTTTAATTGTAATGTTTAAATGTAAGTGTTGATTTTTAAATTTATTTATTATTTATATAATTTATTATTCATGTAAGGTTAGTTTAGTTTTTTTATTGTAAGGGTAGTGTTAATCTTTTTATTAGTATATGTCTTTCTTTTCTTGTAACATATTTTCTTCTTCTTCAATGTTAATGAAAATCTTAGGCATTTTCTCTGATTGTTCATCTTAATTTTTTTGGATTGTTAACAGAACTTACTTATAGAAACAATTTCATAAAAAATACCCGAAAAAAATTGACCTAAACCAAACCAACCAATTGAAAAATAAAATTGTATCATTTCAAAAACAAAAATAATAATAATTGATGTATATTACTCATTAGTTGAATGTCCCACAATTATTATTATTTATTTTTTTTTGAAAAAAAAAAATAGTAGTACATCAACTTTGATTATGTGGCTACACCAATTATTGACTCTTTTGTCTTAGATACATGGTCTAAAGTGGATGATAATTTCACACGTTGAATGGCTACCTGTTACCATTGGCGCCTCTACTTTCTTGGAATAGTACTTTAATGTTTCTTACATTTACAACTGGTCTTCTCAAATCTATTAAACGTTCTCTACTAGTAGCAATGAAAAGTCTGGAATCTCGGAGCTTTGATTTATTCAAAACTTCTAGTTTCATCTTCTTAATTGTATTATGCTCTCAAAATTACATTTTGTGGCCTCAATAAGTTCAAACATTTTTGTAATGAACTAGTAAGTTGCTACGAAAGTGTCTATTTTCCCTTTCCATAAGATATTTATATATGATGACAAATTCATGGCTAGGACTGATGGTGATGCATCAATGAGGGCCATTTGGTATAGACAAATGAGAGCCCACTTATTTAGATTCAAATATGAATTCCTAATATTTTCTGTGTGGTCACGTTCTACTAGTAAATATGTTCGGTGAAAATTAAACTTTCATCGTTAAAGTGGAAGGGAGGTGCACTAATTAATTGAGTTATGAGTTGAATATGTATTTTTTTTTCTTATTAAAATTACTGATTAGTAAATATATATGCCCTTAGATTACTTTATTCAAATTTTTTATTTCGTTCAAAATTTTTGTCTAAATAATATATTATATGACTTGTATTATGGGAATAAAAGTTTTAGACAACCACCGCCCAATGTGGTTCGGTAAAAAGGGCCCTCATTTAGCCTGATAATAACTTAAATTTGAGTCGTCAGCACCGCAAATGGTATTTAAAAAAAAAAAAATTTGGACAAAAAATCTTGGAGTGCAGTAATTTCTATTATTTCTTTACAATTTTAAAATATGCTGACCAGATTCATTTGTTTAAAGGGCTTAAAATAAACTCTATTGTTATTATTTCCATCAAATTTTCTAACACATGCTTTGTCAAAATAAATAAATAATTTATATTTATTTTTTCTAAAACGCAATAACCTTTCTCCATATTGATATTTGGAAGCTATAAATTTATTAGCAATATTGTATCTTCCAAGTCTCAATTCAATATATGGCAATTTATTTCATTTACTGTATATCATGAAAGTTTAATTATCACAAATTGAGTTGAAAATTAAAAAATAAGTAAGATACAAATGCGAGATGTGTAACATTATTATAAATGTATATATTACCTCTATTTTTTTTTTAAGTATATATTTCACCTGTTATTTTTTTATAGCAAACATGATCACATCAAATAATAAAAGTCTTAGTAGACTTGCCATATTAAATAGAATCTATTTGAGGGGTAGGAGTGGACTGAGTCTAATCCCATAATTCAATCTCATGCAGCTGCAGAGACAATCCTATTTCACAGTTTGGGACATATTATCCCAAACAGTTTTTCTTTTAAGAATATAAATTTTATTTTTTAAAATAATTATGAATATTTATATTTATTTTTTAAAAAATAGTATAAATATTTTATTTTAAATAATTTAATTTTTAAAATAATAAGCTTCTTGACGTGTGAAGAAAAAAAATAAAACAAAAGATTGTATTTCAACGATGTGGTTTAATCCATCACTTGAAACATTTTAGGACTACAGCAATTGCACAATCCAAAAACACCTTGATTGGGTGCAACTTTTGCTTGATACAAAAGCCTTAACTAAGGTTCTGTATACATTTCCAGCAAAGTTTACAATACCTGACTGATTAATGTTTCATTTCATTTGTGCATCCAACTACTTAATAACCAAAGAATCATAATGATACAACATATGAACATATAGGTTCTTTGAAAAACCAAAGAGAAGGAAAGAAAAATGGAATGTTTAAAATAGCAGACATTTTTGTACATTTGTAGATCTCAGATTGTATAATGAAGATCATGAGCAGGTTCTGAGGAGGAGCCTGTCAATGCAGGGGTTTCTGATGTCGAAATTTGGTCCAGCGAGTTTTGTCTTTCCAACTGTAGACGACTGTCTCTCATGGCTTTAAACTTCAAATATTTCTCTGCATTAACTTCAGGGACATCATGAGTAGAGGAAGGACCAGATGAGGAGCTGGTTGATGCTGAATAATGAGCCTGATTACGCATCATGTTGCGCTTGTCTCTAAGAGCTTTAAACTTCATATCTTCGCTATAGTTACCCGCTTCAGGGATTGTATCCGGAAGCGGGGTTGTTCCTTCCAGCATGTTCACAACTTCAGACGTGGTTGGCCTTAGTGATGGTGAAGCATTTGCACATAAGAGTGCTACTTTGATCATCCTTTCTGCTTCAACCTTGTCGAATTCAAATCCCAGATTCTGATCAACTAACTCCATTAGCTTTTCATTTTGGTGTAAATGAAATGCCTGAAAAATACAAATAAAGTTAATAAAAGCAAAATCCTACAACACATGGACTAAATCAGCATATCATCACCAGAAGGGGTCAATACAAGCACAAAATGCTCCGTTTGTTTTTATTTTATTTAGTATTATTATCTTAAAAACTTTTATTCCAGTGAGCAGGTCTTCTAGGAGTAAAAAGACCTTGGCAGGGAGGAGCTAAAGTGGACTAGAAGTACTTAAAAGTTCTTAAAGCATACAACTACAAAGGGGTCTAAAGAATATACAAAGGGCACGGCATATGACACTGCAAATTGATGGGAAGGATAGTTTCGATTAAGTAAATAAAAGTAAGGAACATAAACTAGGGAATTACCCAATCTAGAACGCAATAGCAATTTTCGGCTGGCACATAACTCATATTGTTCTTCCCACTAACAATTTCCAAAGCCACAATTCCAAAGCTGTAAACATCTGCTTTGTAAGTTAAGTAGCCCCACAGTGCATATTCTGGTGCCATATATCCTCTGCACGACCAAATTCTCACATGTTTCATACTAAAACAATATAATTTGTTGTCAGTTTTACAAGAGAGAATGTGGCTTACACTGTTCCAGCAATTCGAGTGCTGATGTGGGTTTTCTCCTCCTCATCAAGCTTAGCCAATCCAAAGTCGGATATTTTGGGGTTTAGATCCCTATCAAGCAGAACATTGGTAGGTTTGATGTCCCTGTGAACAATTTTGAATCTTGATTCTTCATGAAGATAAGCTAAGCCTTTGGCTATCCCAAGACAGATTCTGTACCTAGTTGGCCAGTCCAGTTTTAGTTGAGACTGTTCACGACCTAAACACAGCCATTCCAAGGAATATTACGGAGGAGAAATAAATGATTATATACTTGTATGTTACTTCTTCTTAACTAAATGAAAATTACCAAACAAAGCGCGGGCGAGACTGTTGTTTTCCATGTATTCATATACCAGCAATAGTTGATCTTTTTCAATACAACAACCATATAGATTCACAAGATTTGGGTGTTGCAAACATTGAATCATGCCTATCTCATTTAAAAATTCACGATTTCCCTGCCTTGATTTCGAAGATAGCTGCTTTACAGCAATTATAGTACCATCGCTTAATAGACCCTGCATCCGAGTCGTTAAAAGGAGTTTAGATGTTTTTAAGCATAACTTGAAGAATGTCCTGTATTTTGAAGGATAACTGAGGTGACCAAAGGTTAGCTTGTATACCTTATAAACAGGTCCAAACCCACCTTCTCCAATCTTGTTCACTGGGTCAAAATTGTTGGTGGCAGCTTTAAGCTGTTTTAATGTAAAAGAACTTGTTTGGTGATCTAGTCCTGTAAGATAGTAAAGAAAGAGACAGCAGTATGAAATCAGTGACCTAATCCATTTGTTACCAATTCTCATTTATAGGAAAAATAAGTATAAATATGTAATCTTTTAGTTGCTAGCCACCATAAAAGAACCGTAACAGATCTGTAGATATATTTCAATATACAACTGAAACCAGTGAAAAGAAATTAAGTTTATAGGAAAAATGGAAAATGTCTTCTTATGAGGTTTTAAAAAATATCCTACATCCTTCAAAAATGTGTTGTTGTTTTTGGACTCGGGTTATACAAGTAATGTGTTCATATGCAAACAATGTGGCTAAATACCCTCATCAAACTAGGAATATTCAATTGAACATCTAATAGCTGTCTAGAAAATTTTTGGCATTGTTAAAGCTTCCAAGTACTTAAACTTTTCCAGTAGATAACTTCTGCAGTGAATAATTATAGAGCAGCACATGTAAGATGTTGGTTGACTGTTTCCCTGAAACAGTTATCTTGGTATAGGAAAGAAGCACAAACCTTCCTCTCTCCCACGCACGGTACCTTTCTCTCTCGCACGCTTGGTTCTGAAATAGTGTCTCCTGTAGAGGATACCCAACATCAAGATTATGAGACATAATCCTACAACAGCAATAGCAACACCAGTTGTCACAGCCTTCTTCTTTCCCTCCCCATTACGGGGTTTGAACTCTGCCCAAATCAAGCCACCAAGCAATTATGTAAATAAGAAACACACAGACAGACAGACTTGGAAAGAAAGCCTAACTGCAGAGTAAAGGAGACTACACCGACTAGGATTACCTAAATTGTGTTTCAATCCTCAAAATAAAGACTAAGAAATAGAGGAAGAAGAGAAGAAAATCACTCACGGGGTTCCACAGAAATAGCTGATATAAGAGGGCCGTAGACACCACCTACAGGAATTGCTGTAGTGCCTTTGCCAGCCCAATAGAAGCGGATTTCTAAAATGTTATTTGTAACTTTGGCATTATACGGTACTGTAAGTGGGTTAAGAACCCCAGGAGCTTTAGCTTCTATGTCGAAATCCTTCTCCACTAGTTTGTCCTGCAAAAATGGCAATCAAGTGACACCTTTTTATTTTGTTATTTCCCGCAAGGAAAACCCCATCTGCACCTTTGACCCAACGCATGGCTCTCATTAACAAAGATAGAGACATTGGCACGTATTTAGACACATCACAAGTTGGTAAACAGGAAATGGAACTCAATTGAGACAACATATTAATATCAACATATCTCACTAACAATCTATCCTATTATTCAACATTAATCATCTTTTTCCGACAATTTACACCCAAAATGGTGTCCAGTGACAAACTATTATTGACCAGTATCCATTACCTGAACATAAATATCAAATATGCGCCTGCCAATGCTGCTATAGGTGTTATCAATTGTAAACTGGATCTCAGCAAAGTGTAGATTCACGGAGTAATTTCCATTTTCTAAACAATATCCAACATAAGTAAGAGAAGTAGGAACAATGCGCGCATTAGTGTATAATTGCAAAATGTTTGATGACTTTGAAGTTGCAATATAGTGTGTGTTTTGTTCATCATCATCATCCATGAAGTCTCCAGTGCTGCTAAATCCCCAGTTAGTACCGTCAAACAAATGGTATGTTGCAGCACCACCACCAACTCCTGCATCTCCTTCAAATGTTATGCCATTTACTTTTACAGTATCTCCACCACAATTAATGTAAAAAGAGTGCCAATCTGAGAAGAAAAAAAAATGTTAAAGCCAAACTCACCGAAAAGGTTTTAAGATAATGTTTTATGCAAACGAATACAGCTAAACCATACTATAAAAACTACTTTCACATATTGGTGAACATATAAAACCTCATATAGCAAAAAATTCATATAATTCTTTCAACCTTTTTTAAGCTATTAGATGAAATCTAAGTATAAGACTCTAACAACTTTGCCTTTTAATCCTACTTTGCTTTCTTCTATAATGACAAGATCTGTGATTACAGCAGCCAATAAACAGGACAAACTCATGAAGCTAGGACTAGGAGTGAAAAAATCTGAAAAGAATTCAGAACTCACTTGTGAATTGCAAATACATTACAATGTAACATATTAACTTCAGATTGAAACCACACACATTGTTGATACTTGGACTTTTTATGCATGGCATATTTAGAACAGCTTCACGAATCAAAGCTATGAATTTCAAGATAATATATTAAGATACGATTTCAAACATACTTACATCGTTGGCATCTGAATTTGTTCGTACATGGCAGAATTCCACTTCTAGGTTAAGTCAAGGGTAAAAAAGAAAACAATTAGCACCAATTAGACACCATGTAAGTTCAAGAACACTTGACTGTGAAATGGCTATCATGAGAAGAACTTGCTTTTGATAATAGGCAATTATAAAGCAGAGTTGGAAAATTGTATACTTTCACATGGCAAACATGCAAATTAAAATGTTTAAAGTTCAAGAATTTACAAACACCCGAGAATATTTTACAGAACAAGCAAGTGGAAAAGAAATGAAAAGATGGATTATTATGTGTGCAAATATCTTGATGGTTATTATTAGTAGGTAACCCTGTAATTTAAGCACGAAAAATGAGAGAGCAGAAAAGCAATTTACAAGTTTTTTTCCACTGAAGAACTTCGGAACAAGTTCAGATTTAAATTCCTGGAAGAATAAAGATAAAAGAAATATCAGCTACATGATGATGTAACACCATGAAAGTAGAGAGCAGATTTATTAACTACAAGAGAGAAATAAACTGACGGTTTCTCCGAACAAGCAGACTGCTCAATGCTTTGCAAAGTAAAATTATTGTATGAAAGATCCCTGCATGCAACAAAGAAACATAACTAACTTCTCACTTAGAAGATGCAAGAGAATTTCTTATAAAGTAATAGTTATTTGTTCAAAACTAAAATTAGTACTGGAATAGAGACATGCAGCAGAGTAAATGTTAAATGTACATCACCCCTTAATATCAACTCCTATCGTTTATCGCATTCCTAAAATAAACAACAAGAATTCAAATTCTACCTCTGGAAAGAACAATAATAGGAAAAATAGTGAAACAAATAAATCCACAAGAGTGGCACTCTAGCCCAACATAATTATAAATAAATAAATAAATCATCCACTTAGAAAAAAGACCATATTATTGTATAATCTACATGATTACCCAAAGAAGGATGTGATAATCATATTATTAGAAGTCATGATGCAGTGATTTTGCAATGGATACCCTCCTGCAGTTAAGCTTGATCATATGAAACTAATATTGGGATGTGGTGTTGGGTTTTGACTCGTATTCCTGAAACACGCATCCCCAATTAATTGATGCGAAAGTATAGAAAATGGTGTCCGGTTGAGCTAATTCAAAAACCGGTGGAAAGAAGAGATCAAGATGAAGACAACGGCGCAAACAGCACCGAAAGAGAAGGTCGGACACACCCTCACGTGCCATCGGAAGTGGCCGGTTCTGCAAGCCTGAAACGACACGTTTTGCGACAGTGAGTGGCGCGACCTACATTGGTCGCGCGGTGACAAATTTGAGTTGTTTTTAGGAAAAGTATTGTTCAGGATTCCTAGGTTTATGAGATCATGTTAGTTTAGGAAGTGTCTTGTTTTATAACTCCCTATTCCTAGTAGGTTTATGAGAATTTAATTGGTTTAGGAAATGTATTGTTTGAGAACTTACTACTCCTGATAGGTTTCCAATTCCTTTTGGGACTATGAATACTTAGCCTATAGATAGGATATTCATTCTGAGAGTTAAAATATAGAACTAGAGACGCCTGAAAAAAAAACCAGAGAAAGAACTCAGTTGTGTGACTAAAGGGATACCCTAGGGAGACTCGAAGGGTACCGGGGGGAGACCCAAGGTATCTAAAGGGGGCCATGGGATATTTGGGAGACACTGAGAGAGCTGTGAGCATTGGTTGTAATTGAGGGTTGAGATTAGAGAAAGAATATTGAGTATGTAGTTGTAACAATTTTCTATATAGTGATATTTTTCTCTTGTCGTCCTGACTGCCGCAGTTTTTTCCCTGTTCTGGGTTTCCACGTAAATCTTGTGTTTGTGTGATTGTGGATTATGCTTCTTTGATCTTATTTTTCTATTTATATATTATTTGTTCTTGTGGTGGATATTAGACAGCACTTCTGCGTTAACGTTTTTCCTAACAAATGGTAATAGAGATTGTTTGGGGTCCAACATGTGGAACATCTTAGAAGTTTCATGCTTCATGCAACTTGTTAACTAATTAGCTTATTAACACGTGATAGTATGATATGCAATGTGTTCCACAAAACCAAATTGATGGGATGTTCTAGTTTTCACAAAATATGTCAATTAACACGTCAAAAAATGTTTATGGAGGTTAACGATATATTGTGAATGCATAGTACTGGGGTGGATGTAGACATCCATGAGATAAGATACACACACATTAAGTCCTTTCTTCAAGATTGACTGTGGTATATTCCCGCTCAGAGAGTTGCCAGTAAGAAAGCTGATAAAACGCAGATCCTGCAGTCAGTATTATGGAGATTGCAAAATTAACACTATTCATCTAGAACTGAGCTTAGGTCAACTTACATGAATTTCAAACTTGCAGATAGTTGAACATTGGTAAGTTCCCCAGTTAGCTCGTTAAAACTGAGATCCCTATCCAAAATCACATGATAAGTCATAGAAATATATACAAATGCAAGTAAATTGTTGACCCCAATAGCATCTGACAATCTATGCAATAGAACAGTAATTCTCCAAAGAAACATAGCATTAGATGTAGAAGAGTGAAGAATTCTAGCACTTAGTTTTAAAATCTATTGTCTGCATGATAAGCTAGCCACCATGGGGACTGAAGTCAAGGAGGAAATATCGATTTAACATAGAAAAATAGAAATACAGTTGAACACAAACATTAGAATGCAATAACTAGCAAACTAAAGTAACCAAACTAATAAAATTCAAAAAAAAAAAAAAAAAACCTAAGCTGCTCTTTTAACCACATAACCGTTCCTAAGGAATTTCAATTTCAAAGAGAATGTTAAAAGATGAGAATTGTACTTGAAAAAAATGGTAATGCATCAATTACTCAGGATGTATGTAGTACGGTGTTCTTTAGCCTCGTAGTCTGAGTTCCTTGTTTTGGTATTCTACATGAGGTCAAAATCATCTATATTAGACATAATAAAATCACAAATTATATGAGGTGGTGGAATCAAATCATTAGAAATCTTATTCTTCAGAAGATGGATGGAACTTCAATCTAGGTTGAGCCAGCCCCGAGGAATCTATTTTTAAGAGTCCAACTTACATAGGTTAAAATATACATATATCCATCAACTTTCCATATGCTAATACTAGTGTTTTTTCCTCAGCAAATATAAGTACTGTTATATGTATGTCTTTTCTAATCCTATGAGATTTATTGGAGCAGCACATCTCCCTCAGCAATCAAGTTAACAACACAACATGCAAGAATTTAGTCTTTTAGCATCCCTTGTCTTTATGTTATCTGAGCTTAGTATAGAACAGTTATAACCCATTAAAGTGTCAATAACAGTTAATGCATCAGATACAAATTGCATTACAGTGGCTAGCATGTAAAAGAGTTGGTTGTTAAATTGTCATGCATGATGTGTGGGCAATTTGATTTTCAGGTTTGAAGTACTGATTTGTTTTGGTTTCTTTTATCAATACACATTTTATAGTTTCTTATCAAAACAAGTATGGAACTAAAATTGCAAATTGATAAATAAACATGTAACATACTTACAGATAACGCATATTTGTCATGCCCCAGATATATTCAGGTATCCCTCCAGAGATACCGCAATTCCTAAAAACTCTACAAATCCAATATTATTTACATCAGAACAATTGTATAGTTGATAATATACTCCTTCATCAACATGATAAAAATAAGCAATGAGCATACATCCGAGTAAGTCCCGTCATGTTTGTAAGCACAGGAAAAGACTGATTTGTTCCATGTATGTCACTAATCCTCCTGTACGTAAAGTGTGTCATTATGGACATATCATTTCAGCAACATTCAATACAGTATAAATTTGATAATTAATGTACTAAGTCATTCCAATAGTAGGGAAATTTTCACTGACATTTGAGTTAGTTTTTCCAAAACAGAGAGGGATGTCGGAATGGATCCTTTCAGTCCACTACCTTGTATTTCTCTGCATTAACTCAAATAAACTGATCAGAAACATTCAAGAGAAATAATATAAACCAGAAACACCGTTGTAAAGTAGATGATCTTACAGCCTGCTGAGTCCCTTCCAGCTTGATATAAATTCTGGTATATTCCCATTGAAGTTGTTATCGTTAATCCTACTGCATTGTGCAATAACAATCGTTACAGCTTATGCTTCTGCCTGATCGTGCACATAATTTTACCACAGCATTATGAAAAGCTTACAAGTCTGTTAAATTTTTCAGCTCAGCTAGTTCCAATGGAAAATTTCCACTTAACCTGTTGGATGATAGTCTCCTGCAACGAAAAGTTAATTGATCCTCCACCAAGTAGGCTGACCATAAGCATAAACTAAACGTGAAAAGGTTCTGTAAATGCCTTACAAAGTTTCCAAGTTAATTAACTTCCCAAGCTCAGGAGGGATCATTCCTGAAAATTGGTTTGCTTCAAGGTCCCTGTTAGAAATAGATTCATTAAGACTGCTCAGAGTACACATTGGTCCAAATATTCCAACAGACTTTTACTTAGACATGTGTGTTGTGCATACACACACAAGGAAAATAGATCCAAGCACTACAAGTATAATGTTGTGCATTTGATGGAAGGAAACATCACTGCTTAGAGTTCTTCTACCATCCATCTCGACTCACAAAACATGAGGAAGAGGATACCAATATTGCAAATACACTTAGAGAAGAAATTCATCTATGTGAAACAAACAACAATTTTTGTTTTTCACTTACTGCCCAAGAAAAATGGACATCGCAAATCCATAAAGTTAGAATAAAGAAATTGTAGTCAGTATATATAAAAGCCAAGCAACTGATATGGACAATAAATCATCATATTGGTGCCCACATTAAATTTGTAAACTAAGTTCAAAACTTACAAGTATGTGAGACTAGTAATGTTCCCCAAATGGCTTGGTATATTGCCTGATAATCGGTTAGCGAAAACAGAGCTGCAAGAACAAATTATCAATGGTTTAATAATTCAATGAGACAAATGCAATTATACTTGCTTGAACTGATCAGAAAGATGAAGAAATAGCTTACATGAACTTCAGTTGCATCGAAGCCCATTCTAGTGGTATCGAACCATTTAAATAGTTGTAGGCAAAATCGCTGCATTCAACACAATTATTTTTTCTTATTATCATGTTATGTATTTACAACTATTTTGCAAAAAAAAAATAACATAATTAACTTCAAATAAGTAGAATAGAAGTTGAAATCAAATCCAACAAAAGGACAAGCAAATGAACATATATGATTTCAAGAAAAAGAAACAAAAGTAAGTGCATTATCTCACATATCAGAGATGTAACGAAGACGAACAAGTTGAGGTGGAAGTGTTCCTGGAAGACTGAAACGCATGAACTTGCTGAAAATGTAAACTGACCCAGAATTAGTTTCATGGCATAACAACAGTAGATAAACAAAATCAACATTTTCAAAACAGAAAAATATTCATCCAAAATCAAGGAAATCAACCTACATGGTGGTAACGTGGCAGGTGTTGTTGTCAATTTGGCAGTCACAAGTAATATTCCTAAGAGGATCTGTCAACACTACTTGTTTGATATCAACATAGTCTTCACAAGCATCAGAACCAAAGGTCCAGTTGGTAGCTCCCATTGTCTTAGCAATCTGATTCAGAACATCAACTGCACCACCAACCACATGCACCATCAAACAAATAGAGTCAGTCAACCCATAAAATAATGAAAATGAAAATTATATTGTACCTACCCTCATCTTGAGGCAGCCTAGAAGCAGCAAATGTTTGTGTCCATAAGTAACTCAAAACTAGAAATGATGATACTGGAAGTAGATATCTGGGTAATAACAACATTTCTGCAAAACCCAAAACAAAAGAGATCTCTACTCTTCAAACTCTCTCTCAAAGCTCTCTTCTTGCCTTCACCACTTCGAGCTAAGCAAACATATCTGTGTGTCCTGTTGTCATCTTTTGTTTATGGAATAAATGTGTATATAAAGCAAATACAAATTCTAGTGGCGTCACTCAAGAAGAAGAACACTTTATAATAATTTAACAGCTATCATTTTATCTGTTAATTGACTTATTTCTATGTAATACGACATACGAATCCAATAGGTGGGTTGCTCTGATTGGAGGGATCTTGCTTGAGTTTTTTTTTTTTTTTTTTTTAATATAAGTACACTCCGAAAAATAATTTTTATAATAAGAATATTTTTACAATTTATTTATTTATTAATAAATATAGGAAGAATTACAATATAACTGTAAAAAAAATCTAAAAATATATAATAATAGCAATAACTTCTCTTTAATCGATTGACTAACCTTTTATCAAAATTAGTTACTAACGGTCAAAGGGGTAAAATCGTCTTTTTAAAAATTTTAAAAATAAAATTTTAAAAATGGACCAGATCTTATCTGGTCCATTTAGATGGGATAAAAATATCTTCATCCAATAGACCAGATCATCTAGGTCCATTACTTAAAAAAAAAAAATTAATTTTTCTCTTTTTTTTTGTCTAATTCTTTATTCATCATCACCACCATCAATTCAATTTTTTTTTCCAAATCTTCTCATTTCAAAATTTTTTTTTCCAATTTGTTTATTCATCATCAAACTAATAAACATCCAAAAATCTTCAATTTATTTTTTAATTTTCAAATTTTATTTCTCCTTCTCCTTCTTCTCTTCTTCTTCTTCTTTCTTCTTTTTTTTTCTGAATTTTTTGTAGTTCCTCCTCTTCTTTCTTCTTCTTCTTCTTCTTTTTCTTCTTCTTTTCTTTTTTTTTTTTCAGAATTTTTTCGATTATTCCTCTTCTTTCTTCTTCTTCTTCTTCTTCTTCTTTTCTTTTTTCCAGAATTTTTTTTTTTTTTTTGTTCTTTCTTCTTCTTCTTCTTTCTTCTTCTTCTTCTTCTTTTTCTTCTTTTTTTTTCTTTTTTTTTTCCAGAATTTTTTTTTGGATTCTTCCTCTTCTTTCTACTTCTCATTTTTTTCAGATTTTTTTTTGAAATTTTTAAAAAGACAATTTTGCCCCTTTGACCGTTAGTGTCTAACTGTGGTCAATGGTTAGTCAACCGGTTAAAGGAGAGTTATTGCTATTATCATATATTTTTAGATTTTTGTACAATTATACCTATATACACTGGGAGTTATTGCAATTCCCCTATAAATATAATCCTCGAACTTCTATTACGTATATGATGTAAAATTGCACTAACTACCTACTTAAATTATTAATGAATGTGCTTATCCACTTATAGTAAAGTGATTAGTACACCTCCCTCTCACTTTAGTGGTAAGGATTCAATTTCTACTCTAAACATTTATGAGCATGTGTTGATAGTTTTCTCCCTTTATTGTGGGAGTAGATATCCGAACCGCATATTTAGTGATTGATCTCGGTAGATCCCAACAGTTATTAATATTGTAATTGCACCCTCTTTCAAACAAAAATTATCAATGGATGTATGATATAAGATTAGTTTAATACATATTTTAACAACATAATTATTTTGATAGTAAGTAAATAAAAGGACTAAAATGCTAAATTCTCCAAATCTGTGAACTAAATTAATAATTATACAAATAACAGAGGCAATTTAGATATTTTATTTTGCTCAAAAGATGTCCATTGACATTTTGATGGTCAGTCAGTGCCAGTGGACGTACATATATAAGGAATATTATCAAAAAAGCTCCCAATAAATTTATATACATCATTTTAGCTTTCATTATTTCAGTATTTGTCAAAAATACTCCCAAATTAACTATTCCATCCAAAAAGTTAATTAATAACACTATCAATGGGTAAAATGACAATAATATCCTTAACATATTCAAAAAGTCTACTGTAGCAGTCAAAGTTTGCTATAGTAACTTTGCTACAACATTTATTCTTAAATTTTTCTTTTTTGAATAGATACTGTAGCATGGAAAAATTGAGTTGCTGTAGCAAAATTTTGACTGCTACAGTAGACAGAATAGTTATTTTGAAAGTGTTTTTGATAAATACTGAAATAGTGAGAGCTAAAATGATATATATAAATTTTTTAGGAGCTTTTTTGATAATATTCCTTTAAATTTTTTATTTTACTTATTGAATTACTTGAATACTCTTAAAATAAACGGTTAAACTTAACAATTTGACTTTTTAGATGAAAAACTTAACGGTAGAAGTATTTTTGATAAATATTAAAACAGTAGAAGTTAAAATGATGTATATAAAAATAGTGGGAGTTTTTTTTATATATAAATATATAGAGTATATTGAGAAACTCATCGAAGCTATATCACCTTGGGCTGCCGACACGTGACTATTTTCTTAATTTAAAGGTTAATTATTTATTAATTGCTTTTAACCAGATGCTATGCTGGTCTTCGTGTTTGACCATACCACCTTTCCAACACCTTTTTTTTCTTTTTAATTTTTTGAATTTCTTTTCAAGCACCTTGTTTAATGTTTACACTTAACCTTTTTGAGTTTTGACCGATGTCATTTTCAAATTTGATTTCCCTATACTAACTTTTTCAATCTTTGAAATCCGAGATCGAATAATTTAAGAGAATAATGAAAATTACATGTGATTAAAAAAAAAAAACATCAATGGAGCCATGTGTAAGCTACACCTGGGTGGAGGCTAGATCAGGTTGACTTTGAGTGGAAATATTTTTTATATTAATCATTAAATTGCTAGCACCGTCTATGTTTAAATGTAACAAATTTTCTCTTCAAAAAAAAAACAAAAAATGTAACAAATTTCTATATTTAACAAAGTCTTAACCAAAGTATGGGTATGGGCATGAAAATTTATTATTGGGATCCAGGCTTTAACCAAGAAATGATAAAATAAAACTAAAAAAAAAAAAGAAGTTAAAAGTTCTAATTTGTATATTTTGTTGTACTAATATGAGATTTTGCTTTAGTTTGTATTAACTGTTTGATGAGTTTGTACTAACGATTTAGGAGATAGGATTAGTATTAGAATAGATAACTTTTCGTTCAATTTTAGATAAGGTTTTTCGGATATGAGTTATTTTCATTTTCTTTCGTTTTTTCCTTTAAAAAAAAGGGAGATTTTTATTTTAGTTCCTAATATTTAAAAAATTATCAGTTTTTTAAAATAGTTATAGTTAATGGTATATTTAGATCCTAATTTTTAGAAAATATATCAATTTGGTCCCTATAACTAAATTTCTGTCAGTCAAACTTAATAGAAGTGCTAAAAAGACTGTTTTGCACTTAAATTATTTAAATAAGTTAAATTATAATTTTAACCTCAAAATTTTAAAAAAATTATTAATAATTACAAATGTAATATGGTCATTTTATTTTAATATTTAAAATATTTAATGGATCTCCACTGTCCATCAGTCTTAATGGACAGTGAAGATTATATTAAAATTTCTTAAAAAAATATAAGTAAAAATTAAATATTTTTTAAAATTTCTAAAAAAAATTGAAATTCAAAATGGTGGAGATCCAATCTTGATCTCCACCAACAAAAAAATAAAATCAAAGCTTGAAGATCAGCAAACCCAGAAAATTGGGTTTGTTGATCTTTAACCTCAACGAACCCAGTTTTCTAGGTTCGTTGAGGTGCAACGAACCACGAACCCAGCAGTTGAAGATCCAGTTTTTTGGGTTCGTTGATCTTCAAACTTTGAATTTTTTTTTTTTGGTGCAGATCCAAGATTGGATCTCTACTGTCTATCTAGATGGATGGACGGTGGAGATCCAATTTGGACCGCATGAAATTTTTTTAAAATTTTTAATTTAATTTATTTTAAATTTTTAATTAGGGGTAGATATGTCAATTCACTAAAAATATACTGTTGACTCATTAATAGGTTTAAAGACAAAAATACCCCTAGAACTGTTAATTTTGACTAACGATTGACTTACAGAAGTACGAAATTAATACATTTTCTAAAAGTTAGGGTCCAAGAATACTATTAACCATAACTGCTTTAAAAAACTGATAATTCCCTAAAAGTTAGGGACCAAAATGAAAATTTTCCTAAAAAAATAGCTCAAATGGTTAAAGTATATCTTCATCCACCTTAGATATCCGGCCCGGGCTTAGATATCTCGACAGGCTCGACACACTTATAATTGATCTTATAAACGTACAATTAAATAATAATAAATTTATTTTAAAGAAAATTGCACTAATTCTTTATATTTAAGCAAAATTGCACTAACCCTCTATATTTAAGCAAAATTGCCCTCTTCAACAATTATTCCGTTAATTACACAGACACCTAGGTTGACCAATTGAGGATTTAACACCAAAAGGAAAAGTATTAAATTGCCGCTGCTATTTTTTCTAATATAATAATTTTAATTTTTAATTAATCAATTAAAAAAGGATTAAATGCAAAAACTTCCTCTCAACTTTCAACTATAGGTTGGATGCATAGACCAAAATTGTTTTATTTAGAAACATCCCCTGTAGGCTAACAGTCGTATTCTCTTCATTAGGGTGGCAAGGGTAAAAAACTTTTAATTCTATATCAATAATTAAAAAATTAAAAAAAATTGATTGTCTCCCTTTTCTCTCTCTCTTTCTCTCCTTTCCACTTTCTCTTTGGTACTGATTATTGGTGGTAGGCAATTGTGGAGGTCAATGGTTGACATCGAGGACATGGATAATCCATAGGCCACGAATCTTCATCACACAATGGAGATCCACGAGATCTCCATCGTACGATAAAGATATTGTGATCTCCATCAAGCGATGGAGATGCACCTGAAGATTTACACGGTCTCCATTGCGCGGTGGAGATCGTGCGATCTCAATCAAAATATGGAGATATCTACACCCCATGAATCTTCATCGCTTGATGGATATCGTGCGATGGACTTAGAGATCCATGCAATCTTTATTACAAAGTGGAGATCTTGAACCTCCATTGCTTGATCTCCACCGCACAATCTTCATCATGTAGTGGAGATCCATCATTTTTTTTCATAATTATAAAATTGTAAAATTAATTTTTTTTAAGGATAAATTATTTAAAGGGTATACCAGTCTTTTTGATGGTCGAAGTAAAGTCAACCTAATAGAATTCTAACAGTGTTAGATTTCAGGAGATGTTTTTGAATTAAATGATTTTGGTCTATCCATGCAATAATAGTTAAAAATTGAGAGGAGGTTTTTACATTTAACTTAATAAAAAAAAATAGAAAGACTCCACTGTCGGTGGAACATCTCCTCCAGTTCGTGGAGATATCTCTTTCACAAAATATTGGAGATAACAATATTTTCCTTTTGGAAGAGATCCGCCATGATCTCCTCCAAGGGAAAGAGGCCAAAATCTTATCTAGCGACTAGCGGAAATCGTCAGCTCTTCTCCATTTGGAGGAGATTCGTCCATAAGAAGATATGTTGTCTCCTCCAATTCGTGGCGGAGTTTTCATGTTTATGGTGAATTTTTTTTTTTTTTTAATTTTCTGAGTTTTTAATTTTAAAACTTTTGTGCCAGTTTTCTAATTTTTATTTTAGTTGATTCTTAGGTATGAAATAGGGTAGTTTCAAAATTTCTTTTGGTTTAAATTAATTATTGATGTATAAAATGACCTTTTTACCCCTATCATTGACTTTGGTGTTAATCAACGGAATGTCTCTGTAATGTGTTTCACATTAACCGTTGAAGAGTGAAATTTTGCATAATATATATAGTAGGAATTAGTGCAATTTTTCCTTTTATTTGTTTAATTTTACGGCCCCTATTGAACAAATATTTTATTTAATTATCTTCTTGTCAGGTATCAAAATTTTGATTTTTCAAGTTATATTTTTTTGATTTCTTTTTCTTTTTTCTTTTCCTTTTTAGCATTGATCTTCATTTAATAACAAATTATCATATGGATAAGCATTATATTGGGATTAAAAAAAAAAGTTTAGCTCGGTCTAATATGGCTACTTCCTTGAATAAAAACATAAAAGCCATATTCCTTTATAAAGTTGTTTGAATTGTGGGAAAATCAAATTTCTTTTCAAATTTATCATCGATTTTTCTTGAAGATCGTTACAATATATTTTATTTGGTGGGTTAACCAATAAAACAGAAATAAAATTTTTATATCTACATGTGGTTAGATTAAACTTTATTTGTGATATTTGTTGGAGAAGGCCACCCTAACTAATTAAATAAATAAATAAATTGCGATAACTTACTTTGACTATAAGTATACTTTTTTTTTTTTTTAATTTAGAAGATATATTAAAAATCAGCAGGAATACAATTATTTTGGAAGATCTTTCATAATATAAAACTCTGTAAAGGGAGGAACATCATTAATAAAAAATGAAACACTAACAGAGACTAAAACTAATTTAGCAGAGGGAGGAACATCATTAATAAAAAACGAAATATTAACAAAGACTAAAACTAATTGAGCTGGGTGGTTTCTGGTATGGGAATGGAGTCTGCTGCCATTTTTCTCCTTGCTGCCTGGTTTCTGTGGAGTTTGAGAAACCAGACCATTCACAGTGGAAAGGTTCTCCATCCTCCTTGTTTGTGGAGTAGGGCTTCATCTTATTTTTCTGATTTCCAAAGCGCCACTACCTCTGCTCCTTCCAACAGCTCGATTCCCAAGCAATTGTGGTCTAGACCCCCTGATGGGGCTTTCAAGCTCAATGTGGATGCCTCGGTTGTTAGTGGTTTAGGCTGTTATGGTTTGGGTCCAATCTTTAGGGATGATTCTGGCTTTCCTGTTCTTGCTAAATCGCAGCTTTGCAGTGGCTCTATCTCGGTGGAGGTTGCAGAAGCCAGGGCTGTTCTTGAAGGGGTTTCGTTGGCAGTGGAGCTGGCTTTCTTCCCCCTCTTTATTGAGTCTGATTCCTTGAGTGTGGTGCAGCTTTGCAAAGGAGATTGGATCTCTAGGGGTGATGTTGGTCATGTTATCGGGAATATTCTTTCCCTGCTAAATAATAAGGCTGCAGCCTTTTCTTTTGTTCCTAGATGTAGTAACTCTATCGCAGATTTCTTAGCTAAAGAAGCTCTTAGGTTGAGAGCTTCCTTTCTCTGGAAAGACCTCTTTCCGGATTGGTTTGTTATCTTGGTCCAGGCTGATGTTTTTCCAACTTTTGCTTGAGTAAAGATTGATTATCTTTTCAAAAAAAAAAAAAAAAAAAGTCACGAGCATCCAATTAACTTTTCTAAACCCAAAGGCAATAGAGCCCTGAAAATTTAAACACAGACTTTGGATCTCTAAAACAACTAGACTAATCTCAGAAAAATCCACCGCCTTGCTAGTGACAAGGTCAACAAGAGAGCTAGTATCAGACTCCACAATGAGAGAGGAGACACCAACGTTTAAAGCAAATTGCAGCCCCCTCGCACCAGCTACTGCTTCAGCCGCTAGAGGAGATAACGCGCCACCAAAACGGTGCAAGGAAGACACTATAACACCTGCCCCTTAA
Source organism: Xanthoceras sorbifolium (assembly GCA_003430845.1). Taxonomy (NCBI): domain Eukaryota; kingdom Viridiplantae; phylum Streptophyta; class Magnoliopsida; order Sapindales; family Sapindaceae; genus Xanthoceras; species Xanthoceras sorbifolium. Next base: position 3,034,733 of record CM010618.1, read on the forward strand.
CAATCACGAAGAACAAGACCAACACCAACCATCGATCGACTCGCATCTAAGGCCGCATCGGAGTTGATAAGTTTCACAAAAGCAGCAGGGGAAGGCTGCCACTTTACAGAACCAGGCGGAGCAGCGAGAGGACGAGGAGAAGAGCTAGCTTGCTGGAAATCATACAGGAAAGTGGAAGACCAATAGTATACTTGCATGTATATTCATTCATTATCTAAATCACTGAAGGTACCTTATCGATTAAACTAAACAGTTGACTAAGCTCGCACTTTGGAAACTCTGAATTAGCCCTGCAAGTGAGTATTTTAATACATTTTGTATATATTCATTGTTAACACCAAATTTATCTAATGAAAAACTAAATATGTGTTTATGGACCATTTCAGGAAATTTAGGTACCACTGCATATACAGATTAGAACCAACACCATCACTTGGAATTTATGAGTTGATTTGCATCTCCTTTACTTCTTAACGGAAGATATGTGAATTATTATGGATGCATGCTGAAACGTCTGTTCAAGTTGATTCGATCAGGAATATATTAATTATAATTTTTGTTTTTAATGATTCCAATGTAGATGTCATGTCCAGACTCCAGAGTGTGGTTTTAACAGAAAATTCATCTCTATATATAAGAAAGTTTCTTCCTTCTCCATTAAATGTTCAACTTTCCTGCTAATAAATTAGCTTCAGTACTTCATACATCACCTAATTTATATACAAAGAAAACTACGTACTACTCTCTTAAGGCACTCTCACTTTTATCTATATTTATAAAAGATCTCCTTTATTTTCTTGCATTAAAATTACAAAGTAAACAATTTAATATAAAAAATTAATCTCTTCACATAAAAAACAAATAAAACACAAAGAAATAAAAAAAAAGTCATAATAAAACTTTAAAAATATCATAAATTTGTTTATTGTCTTCTATCAATTAATAATAATAAAAAATTCAATTACTCTTAATTAAAATTAAAAAAAAAATAGAATATATCTACTAATTATCGAAAGCCCATGCGTTTTCCTTCCGAATTTCTGCTTCTTCTTCTGGACTGAAATCATTCTTGATATTGAACTTCTCACGAATCTTTTCCGGCGACAGTCCCCTGATCATCTCCGCCACCTTTTCACAAGCGCAGCCGAGCAGCTCCTTCATGTTCAGATAGTTCGAACCCTTGAGGAGAAAGTAGAGGTCGTCCAGGCTCAGAGCATCCATGAACTCGCTCTCCCACTTTTTCAACTCCTCCTTCTTCTCCTCCGATAATACCACGCCGGCGTCTTCGTGCTTGTTGCACCATTCGAGAATCTTCGACAGGGTTGGGCCGGTGACGTTGTGGAGCGGTATGTCACCGTCGGTGCAACCTTCTTCCACCATTTCTTTCAAGACTCGGGATTGCACCGCCACGGTTTGCTTCACTTCAAATATCTCACCCTCCGAAGATTTTAGCTTCAGAATCTTAACGTCATTGTTAAGACCAGAGACGGAGCATGATGGGGCACTTGACATGATTGCAAACAAAACTAAGCTTGAAAATCTGCAGAGAGAGTTGAAGAGAGATGTGAATTGTGATTTGGAGGAGAGGAGAGGAGAGGAGAGGTATATATATATAGGGGGTGTGAACGGGAGGTTTAATAGAATAATAGGAGAAAAATTCTTTTTGGAAAAGGAGACGAGTTAGTTTTGGAAACAAATAATTAATAATGAATTAATTAGTTTTTTTTTTTCACTTGTCCTGACCTAAGAGGAATAGATTTTGGAAAAAGAGATTGATTATAGAATAATATTTAATTAATTAATTAATTAGTCTTTTATCTAATAGTAATAGGAGAAGGGGAGGTTGATTTTTAAGGTTTTAGGACTTAGCTGGGAATTCCTTATTCAATAATTAATTAGAGGGATATAATTATTTTTCTCCTTATATTTTAATATATTCCTTATTCAATGGTGAGGGAAATTTATATCAATTAACTATAAAATTGTGTATATAAATGAAAAGTCAAATCTCAAACAAATTAGGTGTAAAATTTATTTAATTTTAAATTTTAATTATTATCAATCTTTTTTTTACTTTTAATTTTTAAATTTTAATAATAATTAATTATAATTTTATTTACGTTTTATTATTATAAATTTTATTGTATGGATTAAATTAATATATTTATAATAATTTTATAATTATAAAAATTAAATATAAATATAATGATTAAATTAAAATTGTACACACAATTTGAAAAAAAAAATAGTGACATTTGTCTTTTCGTAAAGGAATGACTATAGGGTGATTGTGTCTAACATCCCTCTTAATTTTTTAATTGATTATAGAATATATTCAAATAAAAAACATTGATTATTGAATATATATTCAAATAATTAATAATTAATTATTTAGTCTTTGTCTAATAGGGAATAAAAATCCATATTTTTTCAAAAGCTAATCTTAAGTTTAGGCTATATGCCACTGGTCCTTCAAATGTCAAATTTCAGCTGTAAAAGGTCGGAGGAAAAAAAAAAAAAGGAGTAATGGCACATTAAGAATTCTTTTTTTTTTTTTTTTTTAGTGAAGTGTTTGGGTGCGAAATGAATGAGCTAGATCGGATCATATTATATTATATTAATTTATTTTTTAAAACTTCTATTAAAAATATCTTGTGCTTCTATTGAAAATATCTTGTAAGTTTGGGAGGCAACTTTTGGTTAGACCATTAATCTGGTTAAATCAATTGTTTGCTTTAGTAGCGGTACATTGGCTCGCAATCAGGTTTTTTCTATCTAATATCCTGGGAGTATTTCGGGTCCATTGCCATGAAAGGTACTTCGGCTTGCCTAATTTTGCAAGTAGAAATAAAAGAGCACATTTTCAATCTATTGTTGATCGGATGTCGGATGTGGGATAAACTCAAAGGGTGGAAGACTTAGTTACTGTCTGTTTGTTGGAGGCAAAGATGTTTTGATAAAAGCCGTAGTTTAGTCTATCTCAGCTTTTACGATGAATCTTTTTAAACTCCCTAAGGCCCTGTTTAGTACGCGGGATTAGCTCAAGATTGAACTATTTTAGTATCTATCATGTGTTTGGTGAAATACGCAGACATGAAATTTATAATCATGTATACTAAATTAATCTCATTTTGATCAGACTACACAAACTCACCCCACCCCCTATCATTAATAATCCCGATACTAATAAAAAAAAGAGAATATTTTTAATTTTTTTTATTAGGGCTAATTGCAATAAAATACCCTGATGTTTGACTATATTGCAATGAAATCGTGAATGTAACCTTAATTGCATGTTAGTACCCTACCGTCAGTTGACCAGTCAAATATAACGGTTTGACTTTGACTTTTGTGTAAAATGACATAATTGCCCCTAGTTAAAAAAAATAAATTAAATAAAAATTGAAAAAAATTAAAAAATTAAAATTTTTAAAAATGGATATCCACCATCAGAGCAAGTAGCCCAATATCATAGCAGATTAATATCAAATAAACATATGATACTCGATCAATTTAAGATCACAATGTGACACCCCCCTACCCGACCCGGCTGGACCGACCTAGGGAGCGCTACACGGACTTTCAAAACTTTCTAAATTCATAAACCTTTCAAAATCTCGTGAGCCCATAAAACAAATTTTCAAATCATTGGAAACCATAGAGTTTATTATTTTAAAAATCATTTTCGAGTGAGCCCGATCAATAAACTTTTACAAAAATTTCGGCAGAGTTTCGTTTGTTTTTCGGATTTCCCAAAACCTGCTTTTACACAAATCAATTCAAATTCAATTCTCAACAACACTTCTATAACGTTTTCAAACAGTTGCGCACTCTGCCGTTTAGTGCGACTTTTCATCACAATTTATAAAAATAAAACAAATCAAACTTTAATATTTACAAACATAATACTAATATAAGTCCCCTACATCACAATTTATAAAAATAAAACAAATCAAACTTTAATATTTACTTACATAATACTAATATAATTCCCCCGGATGTCTTCTACCACAATGATCACATAATGCAGGGGCTGGTCCCCTACCTGCACTCCTAGGGGTACTGGCTACAGAAGTCGCAGACTGACCAGGCCTAGCTGTGGGTACAGGCCTCTGTGACTGCGCTGAACCACTAGGCTGCGGTCCCTTCAATTTCTTACTCTGGGGCTGATATGAGCTGGATGGCCCTGCCCCTCTTCTCTGCTGCCCCCTGTCTCTTCTGGCCTGCTCTTCTTTCTTTATTCTCTTTACATTCAGAGCTGCCGAGACGAGACGGGTAAAATCTTCGAATTCAAAGGCAGCCACCTGTAACATTACTTAACTCATTAACATACTATTCATATATTCACAATTCATTATGTAAACAGTAGGAATTTCACACAACCTGTAGGCGGATATAATCGTTCAGTCCATCTTCAAACCTCCTACATTTATCCGCCTCAGTCGCCACCATATCTTTGGCATATTTACTCAACCTGACGAATTCTCTCTCATATTCAGTCACTGTCATCTGCCTTTGCTTCAGGTTGGTAAACTCTCTCTTCAGATTATCCAAATAAATGCGACCAATGTATTTTCTCCTGAACTCCTTCTGAAAGAAGTCCCACGTTCTATCTTCTGGTCGCACTGTCTGTATAATGGAGGTCCATCACTGGTAGGCATCCTCCTGCAATAAGGATACTGCACACTCCAATCTCTCTTCAGGTGTGCAGTGCATCTGCTCCAATATTCTGTTCGTCCGTTCAAACCAGTGTTCTGCGGCAGATGCATCCTCATCCTTCCTACCATGGAAATCAGTGGGTCTGTGTTTAGCCAGCCGCTCGATGGCTGATCTCCGTGGCGCTGCTCTGGCCACGTTCTGAAAGAACTCAGCCATTTGCTGCATAAACACTGGTTGCACAGGGTCCGCCACTCTCGGGCTTACGGATTTCCTAGATGCTCCCCCAGCCACGCTGGCGGGACTCTCGGGTCTATCACCACTTCCTTCCATTTCTTTTATCCTATATCACAGAAGAGATGTCTGCAGATTAGAGTCACACATTCCTATGGGTAGCTTTTAGACAATGCATGCATATACAGACTCTTTTGGTCCAGAAACGCCTAAACCGCACTCTGATACCAATAAATGTGACACCCCCCGACCCAACCCGGCTGGACCGACCCAGGGAGCGCTACACGGACTTTCAAAACTTTCTAAATTCATAAACCTTTCAAAATCTCGTGAGCCCATAAAATAAATTTTCAAATCATTGGAAACCATAGAGTTTATTATTTTAAAAATCATTTTCGAGTGAGCCCGATCAATAAACTTTTACAAAAATTTCGGCAGAGTTTCGTTTGTTTTTCGGATTTCCCAAAACCTGCTTTTACACAAATCAATTCAAATTCAATTCTCAACAACACTTCTATAATGTTTTCAAACAGTTGCGCACTCTGCCGTTTAGTGCGACTTTTCATCACAATTTATAAAAATAAAACAAATCAAACTTTAATATTTACAAACATAATACTAATATAAGACATAATTCATAAATATTTAATTACAAAACATATTTACAGACTCACTGTATATGCATGCTTACAAAATATATATACATAACAATAGAACCACCCAACTGTAGTAATCCTGTGACTCGGTCTGCAACTCTTTCTTCCTTCAGTCTTTAGCTACTTCCGGATCCCTGGTACCTACGCGTTAGAAACAAAACTAACGCGCTAAGCATAAAGCTTAGTGGGTGTACTATAAACTCAATATGAAAAATCATAAATAACTTTTAAATGGAAAACATATCACACAATATATATATATATATATATATATATATATATATATATATATATATATTTCAACTCTATAATTTTCTAAATCCATTTAACTTTAAAATCAAATCGCAAAACAGTTTCCAAGCACTTTAAATTCCACAATATAAGCAACATATAAAATCGATTCATAAGTTCATTCAGTTCACTTTCCAATTCACTTCAAATCTGGCCCACTAGAATACTCAACATACTCGGACTGGAATATGGGTCAAACTCCCAACCCCCAGGACGAATCCTGAGGAGGTACGTGTCTCCCTACTCTAGGACCGTGGGTACGGAACCTAGAGAGGTACATAACTCCCTATCCCAGGAACGAATCCTTGGGAAGGTACATGGCTCCCAACCCCCAGGACTAATCCTGAGGAGGTACGTATCTCCCAGCCTCTGGACGAATCCAAGAGGAGGTACATCAGAATCATCAATATCAATCAGTATCGGCGTAGTACTGCTCAGTAAAACCCAGCTGGTATACCAACCTCCTATATCCATTTCTATGTCTAAGTATCCTAGGGCCGTTTCCGATAAACTAAATTCACAATCAATTTCGTAATAGGTAATCAATAACCGATAATTACTCAATAAACATATAAGTCATGTAGTATTCTTCAAGAATCATACTCAATAATTTTACGAAAATCTAAATCAATTATTTTTAACGAAATCGAAATATTCGAAAACGAAATCGAAATACGATCTATCACAAAATCAGTCCAAAATCAACAATAAAGACATCAAACATCGATTTTTTTTTCATATACAATAAACAATGTTCATACGAAAATCGAATGTGAGAAATCTCTACGAAATCGAAAACGAAACAAAAACAAAAACGAAAACGAGAACGAAAGCGAAAACGAAAACGTAAACGATAACGAAATACTTTTCGTAAAGATTCCGAAAACAAAAGTACACCAACCTGGAATCCTTTTCTTTTCGATAAATCGTGGTTCTACGGTTTCCTTTTTCCTTTCCCTTTTCCTTTTCACTTTCACCCACACTTTCTTTCTCTCTCTTTCCTTCCTCTTCTTCTTCCTCTTCTTCTTCCTTCTCTTTCTTCTTTCTTCTCCTCTCTTTCTTCTTTCTTGCATTCCTGACACATCCCTTAACTAGGATAACCTTAATGAGTGCGTGAGCACTATCATGACTTGGTTTTAACTGAGAGAATGGGTTTGAATCCTCTAGGAGCCATCAACTAGGGATACTACATAACCAATCATTCCTGTAGTTAAGATTTTAAAACAAGTAGAATAACTGAATTTCATTGTCAATTGCTCTATACTTGGAATTTTAATTAGTGTTGGCAATTTTTTTTATTGACCATGGGCATGTTATGAGTACTGGAAATGCAAGGTTCCTGTCCTAACAATTTCTACTTTTGTGTTTTTGTGTGTGTGTGTGTCAGTGTTCTACAACAAATTAGATTTGAAAAAATTATTTTAGATGTGCTTCGAGCTGCACGTGTTTGGTTAAATGCATGTCTGTTCACATTCTCAGAAAAGGGAAACTGAAGGTGCATGCCCACTTCTGCAGGACCCCCAATGGCCAGAGAGTTTCCAGACAATGGTGAATAGATGGGAAAGGACAGTTATTTTTAATGCTAGAGTTTGTTGTGATGTTAACCTTGAAGTTGGGAATTTAATTCGTATTCATAAACCCTGGTATGTGTATTGAAATTTATATTTTGTCTTAAGGACTTGAGTCTTCAAATCTAATTACAAGAAATAAGACCTTAAGGACAACATCTGTTTTCATTACTCAATCAAGCCAACTTGCTGTTAACTGAGGATGCTATCAGATCTACTCTTTAATTGCCTAAGTTTCTGTTTGATAAATTTGGTGAATGGGAAATTTTGCTACTATTTTGTTTTAAGTGTAAAAGGTAGCAATTAAGTCACTGAATCACCATAAACACTGCTAAGTTGTTTTCTGCGCTATATTAAGGCAAATAATATGTGATATTGCAGATATGAAGTTTTCTAGTGAACTTTTTCGTGCAGGAAAGAGGTTCAGGTCAGTGGAAATGATGAGAGCATTATTTTATCTACATATTTTTTCCCAAATATAAAGATGATCACTTCGGCTTATATGAAGGAGGGTAGTATACTTCATTTCCTAGGTAGGGTCAAGTGATTGTTGAGATAAATCCAGAATCATGCAGTTCTTCCAGTGCCATAATCGTGTTGGTTATTAGCTCAAATTTTTGTATTCTGATGCCAATTGTTGTAGCCATTGATGAATACAAGATACACCGTTTCCTATAAATTAGTTCATTAGCATTAGCTATCTCATTTATTAGTATTTTCTGCTCAAGGCTTCTGACGAAGTTGATATGGTAAATCAAAGATAGTGGCGTTGTACCTCAAATGATTCTGTTTCTGTTTATTTGGTTTGCTATAACAATTGTGCAGAATAGAGAGAAATATATTTGCAGTTTGGAAGTTTTGGGTTTAAAAGATCACGTCCTATATTTTTCCTGCCATCTTCTCAGTTCTTTTGTCAGTAGTTTGATTTTAAGATCATGATTGAAGAATTATAAAACTTGATAATTCTATAGACTACAATCCAGTGAACTGACATTAGCTATGATGTCAATCACTCTATCTGCAAATAACTGCTAATATTGAGTTGGAAACATTGCCCAAATTAAAGATATCTAATTTGAATTGAAATCCAGGGAATTGCATAACATACAAAGAAACAAACTGTGACAACAATAAAAACAATTATCAGTGCAAGTAGCCCAATATCATAGCAGATAAATATCAAATAAACATATAATACTCGATCAATTAAAGATCACAATCTTATTAAAAAGCATTGAAAGCACTGCAGAAATTATTTATGACTCTTTCTTCACCAGTCCAATCAATGTTACTTTTGCTTCAATGGTTACAGTGTCATCCACCAAGAAACCCATTTTTGGGTCTTTCAGCTTCGCCAATGACAAAAACTCTACCCGGCCACTCGAGGAGTTATTTGAGGAATACAGGTGATTGTCTGAAAACAAAATAAATATGAAAATAACTTTATCTGAAACGTTGATAGATCAGCTTTAAGTTTTGAATCTACTCAGTTTGGGTTAGTCTTTTTACCTTCGATTTCGACGTCGTGGTTCCCATCCATTTGATCTTTGACACGTAGAATGAACTTGGTAAACAATTTCGTATCTGCAGGAATTTTTGACTTCATTGTACATAAAGATACTAAAATACTATTGCCCTTGCTCTTTCCGGTTCTATCGGGACACAGCCAAATATACCTGCAATACATCAACTTCCTCATTAATATATAAACACATTTACAAAAAGCCAAAAACACCTATTTAAAGTAAAAAAAAAAATATACATACCAGCCATAGTCTCCAAAATATCCAGAGTAATAATTGTCGTCAGTCATGTTGGATGAAAATTTTGTAATTTTCCAAGTGTGAAAATCAGTAGAAGGCTCGTTCATCATTGATAAGCGCTCGCTTTTAAAACTATTTTTTATGACAAAAATCTCCGCACCAAAAACACAAGTGTCATCTAGAAGATATCCGTTTTGAGGATTTGAAAATGTTTCTATATCAATAAATTTGGCGATACCCCATGTCTTCTTCAATGCATGATAACGCTTCACTCTCCCATCTGTGTTGTTATTAACTAAGTTAAAATAGATGAATCTAACGAGTGTGCAGGCAAGAAAAAAAAAAAAAAATATATATATATATATATATATACCTTGGAAACTAAAGTATTTGTCTTCAAAATGATTGAAAACAAATAAGTTGACAGTCACGTTTACATCGCTACCGACTGCGAGAGAAGTGTCCAATTCGAGGAAGATAGAGATATGACCTTTCCCATTTTTGCTCTCGTCTCCAGTAGGGTAGATAGACAATTTCCTGTCATTGGAGAAAGTAATAGTGAAACATTATTTTGAAAATTGAAAAATCAATTATAATCTATACAATTACGTACACATGTTCTAGCAAAACATACCAACTGAAACCTTCTGCGTCAAACGTGTCGGAGCTGTATTTGTCTTCTATAGCTTTGGTTAGTTTTGAGAAGGACTCTATTTTGAATACATAATGGGTTGGTGGAGTATACCTCCCTGAAACAAGATAGAACAAGTGACACAGTGAGACGCTATGGACATTTACAAAAACCAACTCAAATTAATAATAATAAATTTCAGTTTGTAACGATTTCATAGAAGCTATAAATGTCTACAAATAATTACAACATTGAGGTGACTTAGCGATAAGACTAAAAAATCCACATTAATAAAATTGTGATTGCGAATCATATTATATGAATAATATATATATATATATATTTATTTATATTTGCACACGTAACCTGTTAAGATGGCACCTTCGACGGAGTAGTGAGCATCCATGTTGAAATGAGCTAAGATTATGTTGTCACAAGCATATAGGATTAATATATAGGAATTGGTTGGTTGGTCTCAAGAATAAGGGGAGATTGAAGATTCCTTAAATATTAATCCAAGTAATGGATCAATGCAAAATTCCTTACTTGGAACCAAAGTAATAAGGATTCCTAATACAATAAAAGAAAAGGTTAGGATTCTTTATTCCTTTCGTACTTTTTTTTTTTGACATACCACTTTGCGATGGTGGCGACTCGAACCTGGGACATTGCCAGACTGAATGAACGTCTCTCTTATAAATTAAGAAGACTAAAAGGTCATTTTACATTAGGTAAATTTTTAGAATCTCATTATACTCTATCGTATTTTTTTCCTTAAGAGTATACATTTGAAAATAAATCAATCAATCAATCTGCCGATAACATTTTTTTTTAATCTATACAATTACGTACACATGTCTAGCAAAACATACCAACTAAAACCTTCTGCGTCAAACTTGTCGGAGCTGTATTTGTCTACTATAGCTTTAGTTAGTTTTGAGAAGGACTCTATTTTTAATAGATAATGGGTTGGGGGAGTATATCTCCCCGAAACAAGATAAAACAAGTGATACAGCGAGACGCCATGTACATTTACAAAAACTAACTCAAATTATTAATAATAAATTTCAGTTTGTAACGATTTCATAGAAGCTGTAAATGTCTACAAATAATTAAAACATTAAAGTGGCCTAGCGATAAAACTCAAAAATCCACATTAATAAAATTGTGAGTGCGAATCATATTATATGAATAATACATACATACATATATATATATATATATATATATATATATATATTTACACACGTAACCTATTAAGGGAAAGTTGACTTATCCAAAATTAGGTATAGTGAAATATTGTTGCCTTTGCTTTCTAAAAATCTATTAGGGTAGAGCACAACATTCCTGTAATATGATGAATAATCAACATCCATGGTGATTTGTAGAAAAAGTAAACAACCAGCTAATGCAAGCAAAATATATAACTTCTGTAGTCTCGGGCTCTCGGGTAACAACGATTAGATAGGTAAAATACTTTACATAAATTGAATAAAATAATTTTTCAGGTATATATATATATATCGGGAGGGATCGGGAGACTCAATTTTTTACACAATTTTGACTCAATTTTATAGTTATTGGATCTCTTAGATTTGAATCGCTAGAATTAAATAAATTTAATAAATTTATTTAATTTATTTCTTTTTTTTCTCCTCTCTATCATTAATTTATTTTATTTTCTCTTTCCTCTTCAATTGCCTAAATTTCTATTTGATAAATTTGGTGAATGAGAAATTTTGCTACTATTTTGTTTTAAGTGTAAAAGGTAGCAATTAAGTCACTGAATTACCATAAATACTGCTACATTGTTTTTTGCGCTATATCAAGGCAAATAATATGTGATATTGCATATATGAAGTTTTCTAGTGAACGTTTTCGTGCAGGACAGAGGTTCAGGTCAGTGGAAATGATGAGAGCATTACTTTATCTACATATTTTTCCCAAATATAGAGATGATCACTTCGGCTTATATGAAGGAGGGTAGTGTACTTCATTTCCGAGGTAAGGTCAAGTGATTGTTGAGATAAGTCCGGAATCATCATGCAGTTCTTCCAGTGCCATAATCATGGCGATTATTAGATCAAATTTTTGTATTCTGACGCCAATTGTTGTAGCCATTGATGAATACAAGATACGCCGTCTCCTATAAATTAGTTCATTACCATTAGCTATCCCATTTGTCAATATTTTCTGCTCAAGTATTCTGAGGAAGTTGATACGGTAAATCAAAGAGAGTGGCTTTGTATCTCAAATGATTTTGTTTCTTTTTTTTTTTTGGTTTGCTATAACAAATGTGAAGAATAGAGAGAAATATATCTGCAGTTTGTTGAGGAAGCTGTTTTCATCAATCTGCAAAATAACTGCTAATATTGAATTGGAAAAATTGCCCAAAGCAAAGATATATAATTTGAATTGAAATCCAGGAAATTGCATAACATACAAAGAAACAAACTGGGACAACAATAAAAACAATTATCAGAGCAAGTAGCCCAATATCATAGCTGAAGAATATCAAATAAACATATGATACTCGATCAATTTAAGATCACAATCTTATTAAAAAGCAGTGAAGGCACTGCAGAGATTATTTATTACTCTTTCATCACTAGTCCAAGCAATGTTACTTCTGCTTCAATGATCACAGTGTCATCCACCAAGAAACCCATTATTGGGTCTTGCAGCTTCGCCAATGACAAAAACTCTACCCGACCACTCGAGTAGTTATCTTGGGAATACAGGTGATTATCTGAAAACAAAAGAAATATGTAAATAACTTTATCTGAAACGTTGATAGATCAGCTTTAAGTTTTGAATCTACTCAGTTTGGGTTAGTCTTCTTACGTTCGATTTTGACATCGCGGTTCCCATCCGTTTGATCTTTGACACGTAGAATGAACTTGGTAAACAATTTCGTATCTGCAGGAATTTTTGACTTCATTGTACATAAAAATACTGAAATACTATTGCCCTTGCTCTTTCCGGTTCCATCGGGATACAGCCAAATATACCTATACAATTACGTACACATGTTCTAGCAAAACATACCAACTGAAACCTTCTGTGTCAAACTTGTCGGAGCTGTATTTGTCTACTATAGCTTTAGTTAGTTTTGAGAAGGACTCTATTTTTAATAGATAATGGGTTGGGGGAGTATACCTCCCCGAAACAAGATAAAACAAGTGATACAGCGAGACGCCATGTACATTTACAAAAACTAACTCAAATTAATAATAATAAATTTCAGTTTGTAACGATTTCATAGAAGCTGTAAATGTCTTCAAATAATTAAAACATTAAAGTGGCTTAGCGATAAAACTCAAAAATCCACATTAATAAAATTGTGAGTGCGAATCATATTATATGAATAATACATATATATATATATATATATATTTACACACGTAACCTATTAAGATGGAACCTTTGACGGAGTAGTGAGCGTTCATATTGAAATGAGCTAAAATTATGTTGTCACAAGCATATAGGATTAATATAAAGGAATTGGTTGGTTGGTCTAAATAATAAGGGAAGATTTAAGATTCCTTAAATATTAATCCAAGTAAAGATCAATGCAAAATTCCTTACTTGGAATCCTCATTCCTTAATTAACAGCACCAAAGTAATAAGGTTTCCTAACACAATTAAAAAAAAAAAAAAGGTTAGGATTCTTTATTCCTTTCTTACTATTTTTTTTTTTGACATACCACTTTGCGATGGTGGCAACTCGAACCTGAAACATTACCAGACTGAATGAGCGTATTTCTTATTAAGTAAGAAGACTAAAAGGTCATTTTACTTTGGATAAATGTTTGGAATCTTATTGTACTCTATCGTATTTTCGTTTGAACTCTTTTTTTTTTCTTTTCTTAACAATATACGTTAGAAAATAAATAAATCAACCAATCTATAGATAACATTTAATTTTCTAACTCTTGTTTCAATATTTGTTTTTTAATAATTTGGGGAGGGGCATTTAAACTTAATATCTCAACTTCATTTAAAAAATGTAGTTATCACTAGACTTTACCTACAACCACCTTATTTTAATTTTATCTTACAAACAATTAATTTTGTATTTGAAGGGAAAGTTGACTTATCCAAAGTTAGGTATAGTGAAATAGTGTTGCCTTTGCTTTCTAAAAATCTATTAGGGTAGAGCACAACATTCCTGTAATATGATGAGTAATTAACGTCCATGGTGATTTGTAGAAAAAGTAAACAACCAGCTAATGCAAGCAAAATATATAACTTCTGTAGTCTCGGACTCTCGGGTAACAACGATTAGATAGGTAAAATACTTTACATAATTGAATAAAATACTTTTCAAGTATATATATATCGGGAGGGATCGGGAGACTCAATTTTTTACACAATTTTTGACTCAATTTTATAGTTATTGGATCTCTTAGATTTGAATCGCTAGAATTTAATAAATTTATTTAATTTATTTCTTTTTTTTCTCCTCTCCATTATTAATTTATTTTATTTTCTCTTTCCTCTTCAATTGCCTAAATTTCTGTTTGATAAATTTGGTGAATGGGAAATTTTGCTACTATTTTGTTTTAAGTGTAAAAGGTAGCAATTAAGTCATTGAATTACCATAAATACTGCTACATTGTTTTCTGCGCTATATTAAGGCAAATAATATGTGATATTGCATATATGAAGTTTTCTAGTGAACGTTTTCGTGCAGGACAGAGGTTCAGGTCAGTGGAAATGATGAGAGCATTATTTTATCTACATATTTTTCCCAAATATAGAGATGATCACTTCGGCTTATATGAAGGAGGGTAGTGTACTTCATTTCCTAGGTAAGGTCAAGTGATTGTTGAGATAAGTCCGGAATGATCATGTAGTTCTTCCAGTGCCATAATCATGGCAATTATTAGCTCAAATTTTTGTATTCTGACGCCAATTGTTGTAGCCATTGATGAATACAAGATACGCCGTCTCCTATAAATTAGTTCATTACCATCTATCTCATTTGTCAGTATTTTCTGCTTAAGAATTTTTAGGAAGTTGATACGAGAATAAAAGAATCCACGTATATGATTAAATATGTATAGTGAGACTTTAGCCATTACTACTGAGATAGAATAGATGTGCACTAATTATATGTACATATACTGATAAATGTACATGAGTTGATAAATACGTATAGTGAAATTTTAACGGTTACGACTGAGGTTGAACGGATATACACTAATTATGATAAATATATAGTAATACTTAAACCCTCATCATTAAAATGTAACGAAGGTATACTAATTATGAATGGATAAGCTGTTTATTTATTTATTTTGATCTTTAGTCAAAGTTTAAAGTTTTCAAAATTCTATCTAAAGAAATTTTAGTGACCCAAAAAGTAAAAATATAGATTCTAATTCTAGAGGGACTCAATTGCTTTATTTTCCTTCATTTCTTGCTAATATATACAACCTTTTGTACTATGCTTTTAAAAAAATATTGACAAAACATAGGATTCTTCAATTGACATGGACCCCAATATAAAAAGAAAAGGAAAAGAAGAAAAGATTTGCACCAATATATTCTTTGGTCAAAAAATCAAAACAAAAATGTCAACAGTTTAAAGAAAGCAAATTAGTTAATTGTACATAAAAATATTGAAATACTATCATCCTTGCTCTTTTAAAAATCTCAACAATGACTGTAACTCACGTGCATACATCTCCAGCTTTGCACACGACAGGTTTGGTAGGCTCGATCTTCACTTTATCTGTTCCCGAACTCGCACGCAGGTTTGCAGAAATGGAAGCTCTAATCTGACGCATTCGTGGCATGCCTACCCCAATCAACAGCTTCGCTGACTCTCCTTTTGTCGACGCCATCGCTCTTGTCGAAATGCCAAGAAAATTTAGCTTCCCCGACATGAAGCACTATGACGACACGACAGATCTGGATGGCCATATCGCCCAGTATCGACAGCGGATGCTCACGGTAGCGATTCCATGCGACCTGAGAGAAGCACGAATGTGCAAGGGCTTCGAGTCGAGCTTGGTGGGACCAGCGCTACAATGGTACACCAACCTATCTAACGTCTCTGTAGCAGCATGGCTTTACTTCATAGAGAAATAATTCAAAAATATCAATGTTAAAATTTGAAAAGGTTCAGTTCCAAGACTTGTGTACAAGAACCCTCAATATTTTTAATGAGATGATAAGCATTTTGAATTTGAACCAGTGATGTGTACCGCAGCTCTTTTTCCTTAAGATTGTAAATTCTAGTAAAGCGCCCTAAAGTGGGTGACTTAAGAATCTCATTTACCATAATATTTATCCCAACTACTCTTATGCAGTCAGTTGAGTAATGACTTTATGCTACCGGTTATGCACGACACCTTATATGGCTTAAATGTGAGGTTCATGTAAATAATGCTCCAAAAAGAATGTTAACCTGATGCAGGACTTTCAATACTTCTCCCTCTGTGAATAACCGTGAAATTTTATTTATGGACAAGCTATGATCACACAGCTCCATTTGAATGTAGAGTTGCTCATTTTCAAACCAAGAGGAGTAGTATCCAACAACGTTTTCATGAAAACCTACAAGAGCAATAAATCAATTCATGGAAAATAGCTATTATTTCAAATACATGAAGCATATATAGAAAGACGAAATTCACAAACCTAAAGCTGCCAGAGCTTGAACTTCCATCAAAGCTTTCCTCCTGCATGGTGCAAATATTACTACATATGCAAGTTGGTTACCAAGGATAAAAATTACTGAAAGCATCAAACCTACCTCTCTGTATCTTGATGCAACTGCCTTGTGCTATGTTTTACGGCATAAAAACAACCATCAATTCTCTTCAACACTTTGAAAACAAGACTAAAGTTTCCGATACCAATTTGCTGGACGGGGAAAAAAATTAGTACCAAGTTACTCAAGAGCCAGATGCTTGAATAATTAATATATGAATTGAGACTAATGATCCCAAAGAAGGGTAATACATCTGGGACCTCAGAAAGATACCTCAATCTCATGAAAATCCATGTGGTAACGTGAAAGGCTATTACCCCTGACAATTGCAGGGAACAAACCTGCAAATTGCAGCATTACGTAAATAAATCTTCATGATGTTTTGGCAGCACCCAATAGAAAATGGAAAATTTTGAAACAGATGTTTCTGTAAACATCTCACAATAAAAATGCAACACTGAGAACTAACTTACCTGCACATTTTGCTCTCTGATTTCCAAAAGGATCAATGTCCATACCCGAAGCATCCTTTTGATATGGGTTCTTAATGCAAGGAGGAGGCATAACACGACACCGTAGAGCAACAGCAGATTGTGGAACATAATTCCGTGTCTTCTGTTCTCCATTTACTGTTGTTTTACCCATTTTAACTTCATCTGTATCAAAAGTATCTTTCGCAAGTTCCACTATTTCTTGGGAGCCATATGAGGTAGGACTGAGGGGATTTACTAAGAAACCATCTGGAGGTGTAAATATTTCAGTTGCAAAGAAAAGAAACAATATACATATGAACACAAAAAACTTTTTGAAACACATAATGTATCTCAATATTATGTGTACAGAGGTATAGGGACATGAAATAATCATAATCTAAAAAGATGTGGAAGATAACAAGGTACTCTGGATTAGCTAACCAGACAACATGCCAAAAGTACAAAAAAATTAGGAATTACAACATGTGTTGTATTAACTCATACCCGCTGAAGAAAATGCAGTTAGACCAATGATATCAGATTTCTTTTCATTTCATTCAATAAATTAGTTTTTTTTTTTCAACTACATAAAAGACTTATCCAGCGGCAGGACAGCTTCAGTCTGGCCTGTTAAAAGTTTGACATATCGTGAATTAGTGCAGAATATCCTAGTCCTGATGGTGCTATCCAAGTAGCAGACAGTGTGTCATAAGCAAACAAAAGTTACAAAACATATCAAAATTACCTTACTAAGAAAACTTCGTTCAATCACTTTAATATAGGATTCAATGCAATACATTTATAAAGAGCCTCAAATCCCATATGTGCTTATACAGTCCCAATGTCCCATATTATATAATTGTAGTCTAAAATCCCTCACTTTATAAAGCAATATTCACATCAGGTCATTTAATCAGTTAGCGTATTAATTTCCAATAGTTGTTTTCTCTACATATGTTGTCTTTGTAGAAAAACTGCCATGACTTAATCAGGTACATTACATGTACAAGTAGAACAAACAAAGAACTCAAAATTCAAACCACAATAGATAATCTCACCCTGTCGGCGCCTTTTGCTCTTGATAGTATTTAGCTTCTCAAGTGATTTTGGACAAGGGATGTTTTCCTGCAAATATTTTTTTTAAAAAAATTGAGACAAAAACATTCTAACTTTGGGTGACTTATACCGTGCATACAAACAATTATTTTGCCCTCACCTTATTGCAATCGAAACTGATGAGTAGGTTTTGATTGTCCGGGGTAATATAATCTGGTGTACTGAAACCATTAAGAAAAATTCACACTCAATGATTGAATTTTAATTTCAATAACAGCTATCTAGCAAGATGATATATTGTCCAAAATTACACGTCAAGTTCTTGACAATTCTAATTTAAAATTTAAACAAATATATATATATATATATATTGTCTTTTGGCTTACCAAAAGAAATCTTGACTAAGAATGAAATCTTTATCATCGAGGCAGGCATCGACGACATCGGAAGCGAAAGTGGAGTCCTCGGCGACGGATTCTAGAAGGTTCTGGAACGAGAGGAGGGATCAGCTTATCGTGCGACTGACGACATTTGATGTGATTTGGGTTTCTTGGATGCGATTGGTCAAGAATCAGGTGGCGTATCATATAGGATAGCATTGCATACTATGGGTTCCTTTTTCCTACTCTCCGCCGTTGTTATTGTTTCAGTTAAAAGGTACATTGTTACATTTGCCAAGTCAATGTCTTTATTGTATTTGTATTAAGTATGATTTGCTTGGACCAATGGCATGCTGGCAAGTGTACCCGGTGAGTGATGATATCGTACATAGATTTTTTTTTTTTCCTGAGCTATTACATTCATTCGAAATTTGAGAAAGATAACTACGATGTAGCCAGCTGAACTATCTATGTATACTGATGTAGGCAGTTGGACTATCTCTCTCTCAATAGCAAAGTTTTGTTGTTTGGGTTCATTTTTGGTCTTGAGTAGGAATGCCATTGATGCATGTGGTCCTTAATACATTACTTCCTTCAACTATGCGTGCTGGCTTCTTCACATAATGCTATCAACACTAGGAGATAGACAATGGACATTTTACAAATGAGCATTCCTGAATCTAATGTGTTTTGATGCTTCTCAATCCTCAGTATTGGATTATTTGTGACTTTTTAAAGTTACAATCAACTAATATTACTTGTAAAACAAAATGTCAAACTTAATTTGTAAGATATAAGTCAAAAAGATATGGAAATGTCACAGTTAAAAAGTCAAAATCAAATATTTATTACAATCCAATATATACTTGTACTGTAAAAAAGAAAAGAAAAGAAAAATAAAGCATTAAATATTAGTCTCCCACACCTAACTAGGTTGGCTTTGAAACATAACCATGTATCTTAACTTGTGCCTGAATTATGCAAACGGCACTTACCAAAAAACCTCTTTCGGGTTCTTCATTATGCGCAATGGCATGAAAAATTCCAACACCACATTTATTTGCCTCCGACACAGCAAAGTGGATCTCATCTGCCATGCAAAACGAAATTAGTAGAAAAAATATATATAAATAGTAAATTGTAATGAAGTATCTTAATATTTAGTTATATTATAATAAAATTGTGAGTTTAACCTTAATTATATATTGGTACCCTTAACTAACTGGTTGATCGTTAGAGTTGACGGTCAACCAGTAATTAGAATGGTAATATAATTATTTTCTTATAAAAAATTTAACCATTCATCAAGATTGATGAATGATGGAGATCATATTAAAAAAAGTTAAATAATTTTGTTGACGTTGAAAAATGGATTCCGTAGTCAACGAGAGTCAACTATGCCAGGTAGGACTACTTAGTGGTTTGTTGAGTATTTAATACAGAGTTAGTGATGGTGATTCTGTAGACAAGGTTCTCACGGGAAACGTTAAGTTCTCGGAGCAGACTTTGATGGCCTAATACCTATCAAAGCAAAGAAAAACTTGTAAGAGGTGCCGGACTTTGCCGACGATTCATTTCCGACGATCAAGTCAATATTCGTAGTTTTAGGAAAAGAAAGATAGGTTAAATGCTTCTTAGGTTTGGTGAGAGTATTCAATAGCTTACCTACTTCTTTGTCAACGTTGTTATTTATATCCTCCTTGTTCTCGACCCTTTTTAGGAATGTTCAGGTCTCTCAGGAGGAGTGTTTAGTAGGGGGTTTCCTTAAACGTGCAACTTCTAATTCCTGGGGAGGATCAACGCAGATGAGACAAAAGGTGATAGGTGAACGGTAACCTGTTTGACCAAGGCATTTATTTCGTTTGGCACCCATGCTGACAGGCGTACGATCTTGTTGAATTTGTCACAGGTGTCAGACTGTCGTACTAGTGTTAAGTCTTCCTTTATCGTTGGTGTTTAAAATCGTGCGGCGAGAACATCCCGTTGTAGAGAAGTCCTCGCCGTTTTATGGGTTTCTTCGATGGGAGAAGAAGTGAACCAATATTAATACGTCGGCATTTTGTCCTTTGATCCCACATAGCAAGATCTCATGAGATTTTACCCATAACAAGTTTTTTTTATTGAAAAAAAATATTTAAAAAAATTAAAAAAAAATCTTGGTGGATAAAGATCCAATCAAGAACAAAAAATAATAAACATATTTGAATCTTCTCGTTGAACCCAATATATATTGCATGGAGATATGGAGATTCTAGATTTCTAGTTTCTTTTTTCTTTTTTCTAATAATTTTTCGATTTGATCTCCCCGTCCATCTGAACTTCTTTTAATTTTTTTTTTTTGTATTTTAATTTTTGATATTATTTTTTAATTAGGGGTAATTATATTATTTGATGTATAAGTCATAATTAAAATGTTACTTTTGACTGAGTCAACTAACGGGAGGATACTAATTTGTAATTAAGACTAAATTTACAATTTCATTACAATATAACTAAACGTTAGAGTGCTCCATTATACTTTGCCCAAAAAATAATTAATATTAAATATAATTGTGTACTCTCGCGTGTAAATTGAAAAATAATATTAAATATATAAAAAAAAACAAATATATATACTGTTTGTATAATTCGAATGGTTCCGACCCAAGTATGACAGTAAAAATGCCAAACTGAATATTCATAATTGATAGCAATTCCAATTTCCAATTTACCAAGCCAAAACACAACAAAAAGCTCCATTAAAATCTGTTCAACAAGCCTCGGCACAACAAGAAACTAGCATGTTGATTATGTTGCTGTAACCAGAGGCAAACAAGGGTCTCTTTTGAAGATGAGGTTGAGATGCCTGACTTTCCTGATGATAGTGGCTTTATCTTCTCCCCAAGAAAGGCATCGATCTGCAACTCCGATGAGGAAGTGATCTCTGATCATGAGGTACTTTGTATGATTGAGATATGGTTTATTGCGGTGACTTTATAGTTATCTTCATTTATCTCTTTTTCCCGGACATCTTGTTTCTTTGCAATGTTTGGTCCTTGATGCAATAAAGTTACATTGTTTATGATTTTATTTCCTTTGTTTTCTGGAAGGACAACAATGTGCTCTTCAAAGTCACCCCAGGTGGTAAAATGTCACACAAAGATGAAGTTCACAACTTTGTCTGTGGGAAGCAAGATGGGGAGAGCACATGGTCTGCAGTAAGCAAAGAAACCGAAGCACTAATCTGTTTGAATGAAAATGTTTTCTGTTCATCATCACATTCTGCCTACACCAAAACAAACAAATCCTGTAAAGGTACTCTATCATTCTTAAGTGCTTTATCGATATTCATGTTTCCCATTTATATGTTTGTATGTGTTTCTAACAAATAAATCTTTGCTGTAAATGTAGTGGAAAGTAGCTGTTGGTTACTGTAGAAAGTGTATTTTACCTGTGCTTTAAGGTTTTGACTGTTTGTATGTCATTCGTATAAGATAAATGCTAAGGAAGGATAGTCAATTGTCTCACTCCTTGGTTTTCCCCATCTTTATGGCATCAGGGTAATTATGTGCGAGAGAGTGATTACTATTAATCAAGTGGAACTGGTAGTTTGTAGATAAATTGAATAGTGGAGGGCTTTTATTCATGATAAGATAAGATGGACACATGTTGCTTGAAGACTGGCGAATGTCATTGGCAACTGAGCTGACTGGTTGTCATTAGCATTTTTCTTTGTCTAATATCAATGTAGGTTCTATTATGCTGATGTGTCCCCCTTTCATGCTCCATAAAGGTGTACTCTTAGTTCAATTCAAGGAAACCTTAATGCTCATATTTTTTTTGGACCAGCTACATGAATTCTGTACAATATTCTGCAAAAAATTACATTCCATACAGCTGATCCTTCGAACTCAATGCCTCTATGTTCTTATGAGTTGAAAATATTTCTTGTTAAATCTAAATGAAAAAAGGAATAAAGCAAAGAGAATGTGCATTGAGCTCTCCCTTTAACTACATATGTCTGAGGCGACGAGTCATGTTATAGTCAAGATGTCCTACAGGAATCAATTAAATCATATTATCAATTGTAAATATTCTTATGAATTCAAAGTACATTGTAGGCTCACAAGATAAGAACTGGCCTGTTGGCAGTCCGAGTATTGCTCAGATGATTAAGTTGTATTGTGGGGGTTTATTTTTGGCAGTCAAGCTCTCTTAGACCAGAGACAAGATACAACTTTACGTAGCTTAAAAATACGGTTCTTTATTTCTTCAATAATGAGTACTGGGTTGTTTATGGTCTGCAGGCATCAAAAGCAAATCCAAGCCAAAATTTTCATTCCGTTTTCAGTTACACAGGGGAGGACTCTCACCGCCTCTTATTTCTAAGAATGATAATTCTCTGCCATCTGAGGTTGACAAAGTACCTGGAAAGTTGAAAACCATTGACCAAGAAGAATGTTCAATAATAAACATTCTTGAAGATCTTCATGGAAATAAGGCAGAGCAATCAGAAAGTGTTCCTACTGAAGTAGAAGATCTGCACTGGTCTAGTAAGCGTACAATGGCTGACCTTTTAGATGGCCTTCAGGATAATTCTAGTCTGCTGAGAAGAAATTCCAAGATGGTAGCTTTCTTATTTGATCTATTTACATTTTTTTTCCCTCTTCTGCTTTCAATACCTAGTTTAGTCATTGTCTACTGCAGTATACCAGTACAACAAAGAAAAAGGTACAAGCTGTGGAGAAAAGTATATCACTTCTGGGAGATAGAACTATAGACAGTGAAGACCTCCCTGAATTCGTGGATAGTAGATCATCAAGTGACGATGAGGTATTACTTGGTTGTGTTCCTTCATTTCATCTCATTGAAATCATTGACTCTTTATAATTTTAGTTATATTCTCAAACAGGTCAATTATCAAAACCTAAAACTTGTTGTCCCTGAAATGAAGAAGCAAACTATTGCAGATAAATTTCAGGAAGCGTTGGGCGCTACATCAAGTGATGCAGTTATGCTTATGGCTGTACCTAGACCATCTGGGTGAATGTTGAGACTGAGATGCTGTTACCTGATGCCTTAGATGTTACTAAAAGTAAAATTTTTATGTGAGCATTTCTAATCAAATGTGTTTTGATGCTTCTGAATTGTGCAGTATTGGGTTATTTGGGAGGTTGCAGCAGATCATGCAGAGTGAAAAATCTATAGATGAGGATTTTTTGAAGTTACAGCTCATGGTTAAGCCAAATAGTAAGGCCTGCAATTGTATAATTTTTCCGTTTTTGTTCTAGAAAGTGTGGATCATGGACATAGAATTACGTCGAATGATAGACTGGTCTATGTGAGCAACTAACTCAAATACTGTCCTGCTTTTTACCATTGCTCATTTTGGGCTCTTGTTTACATTTTCTCAGATAGACCAAGCTGCATCAACGTAAAAATCCTCTCAATATACTTGGATGCCAAGTTGACAGTTTGTCGTTGCTCTTCTGGCAGGGACACTGAGGTCATGTCTGAAACTGAGAACAAGTTAACTTGCATTCTTTTCAAGACCATGCTGACACATCCCTTAACTAGGATAACCTTAATGAGTGCGTGAGCACTATCATGACTTGGTTTTAACTGAGAGAATGGGTTTGAATCCTCTAGGAGCCATCAACTAGGGATACTACATAACCAATCATTCCTGTAGTTAAGATTTTAAAACAAGTAGAATAACTGAATTTCATTGTCAATTGCTCTATACTTGGAATTTTAATTAGTGTTGGCAATTTTTTTTATTGACCATGGGCATGTTATGAGTACTGGAAATGCAAGGTTCCTGTCCTAACAATTTCTACTTTTGTGTTTTTGTGTGTGTGTGTGTCAGTGTTCTACAACAAATTAGATTTGAAAAAATTATTTTAGATGTGCTTCGAGCTGCACGTGTTTGGTTAAATGCATGTCTGTTCACATTCTCAGAAAAGGGAAACTGAAGGTGCATGCCCACTTCTGCAGGACCCCCAATGGCCAGAGAGTTTCCAGACAGTGGTGAATTGTTGAGATAAATCCAGAATCATGCAGTTCTTCCAGTGCCATAATCGTGTTGGTTATTAGCTCAAATTTTTGTATTCTGATGCCAATTGTTGTAGCCATTGATGAATACAAGATACACCGTTTCCTATAAATTAGTTCATTAGCATTAGCTATCTCATTTGTTAGTATTTTCTGCTCAAGGCTTCTGACGAAGTTGATATGGTAAATCAAAGATAGTGGCGTTGTACCTCAAATGATTCTGTTTCTGTTTATTTGGTTTGCTATAACAATTGTGCAAAATAGAGAGAAATATATTTGCAGTTTGGAAGTTTTGGGTTTAAAAGATCACGTCCTATATTTTTCCTGCCATCTTCTCAGTTCTTTTGTCAGTAGTTTGATTTTAAGATCATGATTGAAGAATTATAAAACTTGATAATTCTATAGACTACAATCCAGTGAACTGACATTAGCTATGATGTCAATCACTCTATCTGCAAATAACTGCTAATATTGAGTTGGAAACATTGCCCAAATTAAAGATATCTAATTTGAATTGAAATCCAGGGAATTGCATAACATACAAAGAAACAAACTGTGACAACAATAAAAACAATTACCAGTGCAAGTAGCCCAATATCATAGCAGATAAATATCAAATAAACATATAATACTCGATCAATTAAAGATCACAATCTTATTAAAAAGCATTGAAAGCACTGCAGAAATTATTTATGACTCTTTCTTCACCAGTCCAATCAATGTTACTTTTGCTTCAATGGTTACAGTGTCATCCACCAAGAAACCCATTTTTGGGTCTTTCAGCTTCGCCAATGACAAAAACTCTACCCGGCCACTCGAGGAGTTATTTGAGGAATACAGGTGATTGTCTGAAAACAAAATAAATATGAAAATAACTTTATCTGAAACGTTGATAGATCAGCTTTAAGTTTTGAATCTACTCAGTTTGGGTTAGTCTTTTTACCTTCGATTTCGACGTCGTGGTTCCCATCCATTTGATCTTTGACACGTAGAATGAACTTGGTAAACAATTTCGTATCTGCAGGAATTTTTGACTTCATTGTACATAAAGATACTAAAATACTATTGCCCTTGCTCTTTCCGGTTCTATCGGGACACAGCCAAATATACCTGCAATACATCAACTTCCTCATTAATATATAAACACATTTACAAAAAGCCAAAAACACCTATTTAAAGTAAAAAAAAAATATACATACCAGCCATAGTCTCCAAAATATCCAGAGTAATAATTGTCGTCAGTCATGTTGGATGAAAATTTTGTAATTTTCCAAGTGTGAAAATCAGTAGAAGGCTCGTTCATCATTGATAAGCGCTCGCTTTTAAAACTATTTTTTATGACAAAAATCTCCGCACCAAAAACACAAGTGTCATCTAGAAGATATCCGTTTTGAGGATTTGAAAATGTTTCTATATCAATAAATTTGGCGATACCCCATGTCTTCTTCAATGCATGATAACGCTTCACTCTCCCATCTGTGTTGTTATTAACTAAGTTAAAATAGATGAATCTAACGAGTGTGCAGGCAAGAAAATATATATATATATATATATATATATATATATATATATATATATATATATATATATATACCTTGGAAACTAAAGTATTTGTCTTCAAAATGATTGAAAACAAATAAGTTGACAGTCACGTTTACATCGCTACCGACTGCGAGAGAAGTGTCCAATTCGAGGAAGATAGAGATATGACCTTTCCCATTTTTGCTCTCGTCTCCAGTAGGGTAGATAGACAATTTCCTGTCATTGGAGAAAGTAATAGTGAAACATTATTTTGAAAATTGAAAAATCAATTATAATCTATACAATTACGTACACATGTTCTAGCAAAACATACCAACTGAAACCTTCTGCGTCAAACGTGTCGGAGCTGTATTTGTCTTCTATAGCTTTGGTTAGTTTTGAGAAGGACTCTATTTTGAATACATAATGGGTTGGTGGAGTATACCTCCCTGAAACAAGATAGAACAAGTGACACAGTGAGACGCTATGGACATTTACAAAAACCAACTCAAATTAATAATAATAAATTTCAGTTTATAACGATTTCATAGAAGCTATAAATGTCTACAAATAATTACAACATTGAGGTGACTTAGCGATAAGACTAAAAAATCCACATTAATAAAATTGTGATTGCGAATCATATTATATGAATAATATATATATATATATATATATATTTATATTTGCACACGTAACCTGTTAAGATGGCACCTTCGACGGAGTAATGAGCATCCATGTTGAAATGAGCTAAGATTATGTTGTCACAAGCATATAGGATTGATTAATATATAGGAATTGGTTGGTTGGTCTCAAGAATAAGGGGAGATTGAAGATTCCTTAAATATTAATCCAAGTAATGGATCAATGCAAAATTCCTTACTTGGAACCAAAGTAATAAGGATTCCTAATACAATAGAAGAAAAGGTTAGGATTCTTTATTTCTTTCTTACTTTTTTTTTTTTTTGACATACCACTTTGCGATGGTGGCGACTCGAACCTGGGACATTACCAGACTGAATGAACGTCTCTCTTATAAATTAAGAACACTAAAAGGTCATTTTAAGATTTGACGGGCTAAATTTGTTGTTGTTGTTTGTAATTCCTGAAAAGTCATTTGTCATCATATGCATCTTGTGTATTGATAAGTCTTGAGACGTGGTGTGGGAATAAGTAGTTGTAATCCTCAAAGAATGTGTTTTAGATAAGTTTCATCAATCTCTATTTCAGGAAATAGGGCTTTTGAAATGAATCTGTCAAGTATTCTACATATTACTTTGTTTTGTTTCCTTTTTTTTTAATGGTGTTTGTACTGCTAATAATAATAGATCTGTCAACAGAATTCCCTTTTTTTTTTTTTTTTTTTTTTTTTTACAAACTTTTGCTGGTGTTTGGATGTCTCTGCCAAATACTTACATGATTGTTGATTTTTTTCCACTGATTCTGAGTATACTTCCTCTTTTTTGTTTGACTGTTTTATTAACTCTGTACTATTTTATTTTAAATTCTGGACTGTTTTATTTAATAATTCTGGACAGTTTTGGCATTTTGGGGATTTGATTATTCTGGAACGGCAGTATAACAATTCTGGACTGTTTTATTATAAATTCTGGACTGTTTTATTTAATAATTCTTAACAATTTTATTTATTATTGTGGATAGTTTATTTAATATTTTGGACAGTGATTATAAAAATTTGTGGACAGTGGTTTCTGGACAGTGATTATAAATTTATAACAAATTGTTTGAAACTATAAAAATATGACAATTTAAAAATAGGAACAGCCAGTATATTAAAATTTAAAAATATGACAAAAGCCTATTTTAGGCCCAATAGGCCCAAAACCGTATGAATTGAATCGAATCGAACCGTATTTTTCTGTTCGGTTTACACATTCTATTTGGTTTGGTTCAGTTTTGATTTTCTAAAAACCGAGTAAATTTCGAGTCAGCTCGAGTTTGCCTAAAACCATGCGATTCGAACCGTGCCCACCCCTAGTTACAAGCGCAGCTAGTCAGCTGTCTATCTACAAAGGTTGTCCTATTGATAATATGACATAATATAGGAGTATTGTGAGAGCATTGCAATATGCAACAATAACTAGGCCCGATATTGCATATGCAGTAAATAAGGTTTGTCAATTCATGCAAACACCAATGGATGAGCATTGGAAGACAGTAAAAAGAATCCTAAGGTACTTAAAAGGGACATCAAAGGCTAGTTTGATGTTCACCAAAGAAGGAACTTTTTCTGGTTCTAACTGCATGAATTTGATAGGTTTTTCAGATGCGGATTGGGCAACAAACCTGGATGATAGAAAATCCACAACTAGGTATTGTGTATTTCTTGGTCCTAAATTGTCCCTTGGTGTGCTAAGAAACAATACACCATATCTAGATCCTCCACAGAAGCAGAGTACAAAATTTTAGCTGCTCTTGTAGCAGAAATAACTTGGTTACAATCTCTCCTTGAAGAGCTGCAAATTGTTCAGTCAAGACCTCCTACAGTCTGGTGTGATAACCTCAGCACCATTGCATTGTCAAGTAACTCAGTTTTGCATGTTAGGACAAAACATATTGAGCTAGATGAAGCAGCTCCATCGTAGCTGGAGCTTCGGCTCCATCTGCGATGGAGCTGCTCCATCGGCGACAGAGCAACTGCTCCATCAACGGGAGCAGATCTGCTCCCGTTGATGGAGCAAATCTTGCTGAAAATTTTTATTTTTTTATTTTTTTGTATTTTTTTGTTTTTTGGGTTCTGTTCTTGTTGTGGAGATTCAGGACTATGGAAATCCAATCTAGATCTCCACACCAAGAACACTAAAAATATAAAAAAAATTTATTTTTTTATTTTAATTTTAAATTTTTTTTATTTTTTTTGTCAATATAATCTCCACCGTCCATCAATTTTGATAGACGGTGGAGATTTATTTAACATTTTTTATAATTTTAAAATTTTTTTATTTTTTTTTAAAATGAATTAAGGTAAAAAAAGACCAAAATACCCTTTGACTATTGGTTGACCGTCAACTCTAACGGTCAACCAGTTAGTTAAGAGTACTAACATACAATTAACGAGTTAGTCAAGGGTATTAACATGTAATTACGGCTAAACTCACGATTTCATTGCAATATAGTCAAACGTCAGGGTACTTTATTACAATTAGCCCTTTTTATTAAACCCCCTCTCATCACTAATAATTTTTTATCCCCTTCTCTCTCTATCTCCCATAATACACTTCTCTCTCATCACCCATTTAATTAAAATTAATAACCATTAATATGTATACTTTTTGACCTTTTAATAATAAACTTTGTATTTTAAAAAAAAAATTAAAGTGAACTTTTTAAAAAAAAAATTGTAAACTTTCATAGTGGTTTTTAATAAAATTAAATTGAATTTATAATATTTTTTAAAACTTAATTTACCAATATATTAATATTATTTTATATTATTTTATTTTGTTTTAAAAACAATTATGTTTTTATTCAATTATTTTTGTTTTTAATTACAATTTATGTATCTATTTAATAGATCAATTATATTTAAATTTATTAAATTTAGTTATAATTTAGTCATATAATAAACATTTCATTACATTATTTTTAGTCCAATATCAAATTATTCCAAATATAGAATTAGACTATTTTAGTCTTATCCCATGTTACATCAAACAGAAGATAGTGTTATATTAATTTAATCCAATCCCAGTCCAATTCAATCACATAAAATAGTCCAATCGAATCCCGCGTACTAAACGGGGCCTAAGAGGTTAATCTGCGATCTTCATAGATTATCCTCTCGTTTCTGGTGGGGTAGCGGTCAGTCTTTAAATAAAATTCATTGGTGCAAATAGGAGGTATTGTATAAGAACAAGTTTCAGGGAGGTCTTAGGTTTCGAGATTTAGATTGTTTTAACCAAGTGATGCTTGCAAGACAATGTTGGCGGTTAATCTCTAATCCACATTTGTTTACAGCCAGGGTTCTAAAATCTATTTATTTTCTTCGATGTTCTTTTCCTGATGCTTCCGTGGGATCTTCGCCTTTATTCGTTTGGAGAAGCCTTTTATGGGGTCGGAAACTAGTTGTTTTGGGTTCTCAATGGAGAATAGGGAGTGGAGAATCTACCAATGTTTACCTAGATCGTTGGCTTCTACGGCCCTTGAGCTTTAAAAATTTTCGCTGCAGTCTTAGACCTAATGCTTAAGGTGGCTGATTTGAAGACTTCTAGTAGTGGTTGAAATTCAAATTTGGTTTGGAGCTCGTTTCTTCCTGATAAGGCAAGATTAATTATGAACCTGTCCTACTCCTTTCTGCTCACTCGGACTCCCTCATGTGGCATTTTAATCTATCTAGGCACTACTCTGCTAAAAGTGGGTATTAGGTTGCTTTGGAGAATAAATTAATTTCTCCATCTCACTTGCTCTAGCTTCGCTGGTATGAATTGGTGGAAAACTATCTAGGGTACCAAACTCCCTAGTAAAATCAAAATCTTCCTTTGGAAGGCTTCATAACAATTGGCTAGTCAGTTTTTAACATATTACATGGTCGCCATTTACAAGTTATTAACTGCTGCCCTTGTAGTGAGATGGATTATGAATCCCTTCTTCATGCTCTATGGTTTTGTAGTTCATTGGAAGAGGTTCGTTCATACTGCCTTTCTTTGATGCACAGTCCTTTTCTTACTTCTTCCTTCTTCTACCTTTCTGGACTTTCTTATGCATTGTTGTTCGGTCTTGCAAGAGGCAGACCTTCGACTTCTATTGGTTGCAATTTGGAGAGTTTGATTTAGATGTAATAAAAGGGTTCATGAGAAGGTTATCATTCCTACTATAGATATTGTGTCTTGATCTGTTTATTTTGTGACCGATTTTGACAACGCTAACAGCAGACTTGGGTTTTCTCCTTCTCCTACTATCTCAGTAAAATGGAAGGTGCATAAGGAGGGGTGGTTCAAATTAAATGTGGATGCTTCTTTGAGGGCTGCTGATTGTTTAGTTGGGTTTGGGGCGGTGATTTGTGATTCCAGTGGTTTGTTTATGGCTGGCTTGTCGCGTAAACTTATTGGGTTGGTTTCGATCGAAGTAGAGGAGGCGTCCGCTATTTTAAATGGGTTACACCTAGCCGTTGAGTCGGGTTTCTCTCGCCTTCTGGTGGAATCTGATACCCTTACTGTTGTCAATTATATCAATCAAGATATTACTCCGCTTCCGAAAGTTGGTTTAATTATTTCAAATATTCTCTTATTTGTTCTAGAGGTGATGTGAGTTTCTCTTTTGTGCATAGAAGAGCCAACTATGTTACACATTTTTTGTTAGAAACAGCTTTTCTGTTGATGATGTTTCTATTTGGTTGGAGGATATTTCTTCTTAGCTAGATCAGGGTTTGCTGTCTGATTTCCAAACCTAGTTTTATTTTTTTGTTACATTTCTTGTTTTAAAAAAAAATACAGTGTAAAAACGTCACTATGACTTATGAAAGAAGAATTTTCATATTGTTTTGTTATATAAACGTAAAATAATTATGCTTTAAAATAAAATGCTGGTGGGTGAGCTTAGATAGCATTACAATTTTTTTCAATTAAATTGATAATAATTCCATAATATAATATTTTTAAATTAAATTACTAATTCATCCATAATATAGTAATTTCATCTATGAATATTTTGGGCCAGTTTGAGGAGCTTATTCAATAAGTAATGGTAAATTTTAGAGTAAAGTTAAAAAGCCCAAAAAAATTTTACAACTTAACTTCAGTTTCCAGTCACAGTAATAATAAAAATTTTAGACTAAATTATCTCTCGTATTGAACTAACTCTAAACATTAAATAGGTAGAAAATGATAATTAATTATTAATTAAAAAATAATTAATATTTTTTTATTTTAAATATTTTTATACCAAAAAAATAAAAAAATATTTAAATTTAATATCTTTAAATTAAATTTTATAATTAATATTAAAAAATAATTAATCAAATTTAATCAAATCTACTTTTATATAAATATATTTAATATATATAAAATGAATTTCTATTAATATATTAATTTATCAAATATTTTAATACAACTTTTAACTTATAACACTTATAAAAATAGAATTTAGAAACTTTTGTAGCTTGCAACGCTTTTAAAAATAGAATTTTACCAAGTTCTTTGTGTAAAATAATTTTTTAATAGTTTGTCAAATTCAATCACAAAAAAAACCCTTCAAAAAAAAAAAATCAATCACATAAAAAAAAGCCCCCTAATAAATCCTAATATTTAACAATTAACAACATCTAAAGGTTAAAATAAAATCTTCTAATTTTCAGAAGTCCACTGGTTCCCTTTTCGTATGTGTTCTTCCTCTTCTTCACTGAAATTACTTTTTATATCGAAGAATTCGCGTATCTCCTGCGTTGATTTTCCTTTTATATTCGCAGCCACCTCGTTGCAGCAGCAGTCCATCAGCGCTGGGATGTTCAGGTAGTTCGCCGCCATGATGAGATCGTAGAGGTCGTCGAGGCCGCTCCGCTCCGGTCCGACAGCTACGAAGCGGCCCTCCCATTCCTTCAGCTCCTTCTCGTCCGAGATGGCGCCGGTCTCGTGCTTGTTCCACCACTCGATGACCTTCGCCAGGATCCGGCCGGTGACGTTGCAGACCGGGATCGTCGTACTGGCGCAGTCGTCTTCGACCATGCCTTTGATCGTCACGGACTGCGTAGCGACGTTCTCTTTCACTTCGAAGATGTGGCCGTCCTCGGATTGCAAGGTTAAAAGCCTAACGCCGCCGTCAGGGGCGGCGGCGCTTGATGATGATGAGGATGCTGCTGTCGACATCACGAAGAGGAAAAAGAAAAAAAACCCCTAGAAATTGGTTAGATTTAAAACTTTGGAAACGAAATTAAAGAGAGCTTTTTTTAGTCTCTGAAAATCAGTTTGAGAAGGGAGGTATATATAGGGAAATTATTTGGAGGGCTGAGAGGGAAACCGTTTTCAATGAGGAAGTGAATTTGTGTTTTTTTTTTTTTTTCCTTGTTTAGAGAGGGAAATATATATATTTTTTTAAAGTAGAAGTTGGTATTGCAAACAAATTGTAAATTTGAATTTGGACGAGCAAAGGGTTTTAAAATATAGATAGAGTAAGGGCTTGTTTACCGGATTTTTGGAAGTATGCTTTTGATTTCTGGAACTCACAAGTTATTCCGGGAGTGTTTGAATTTTTTTAAAAGAATAGCTTTTAAGTTTTAAAAGTTGTTTTAGATAAAATAATGTAACAAATTTTATACAATTAATGAAAACCGATTTTTTTTCTCTAACTAGCCGTTCGAATATTTTGAATTTTTTTTTTATTCTTAGAGTAGCTAATAAAACGATTGATATCGTTTTATTTTAGATTTTGGATTGAGATGTTTCCTCCCAGTATGGAGGTAATGATTATCTTAGATAGTTTTCTTTGTTCTCTTGCAATATACTGCTATTTGATTCAAGAAAAAAAAAAAACACACACACTAACTTCCTTGAAGCTGGCCCAAGAAAAAATAAATACGATGTTAATCAAATTTAAGTTATTATCATTATATCTGTTGAGTAAGTTATCTGTTTATGGAAACCAACAACGGTTAGAATTCCTGGAAATTTCCTCATTCTCGTACAAAACTACACAGGTAGAAACCCACTTATATGTTACTTGAAACTGGTACTGATGCTATAAAGATCCCGGCCAGATGTTGACGAAGAGCCGGTCCACGAGGGTAATGATGTCGAATGTTGGAGCTCTGATATTGAACTCTTGTTTTCAATCTGTCCATAACTGTCTCTCGTGGCTCTACACCTGAAATATGACTCTTCATTAACTTCATATAGGTCTTGGCCAGAAGTAGATGATCCGGTTAATGATGGATGACCGGCCTGAATTCCTACCAAACTCTGATTGTGCATCAGCCGACGTTGGTCTCTTATAGCTTTGAACCTCAAGTCTTGACTATAACTACCTGCTTCGGGTATGGTATCTGGTATCTTAGTCGTTCCTTCCAGCATGCCAACTACCTCAGACATAGTTGGTCTTAGTGATGGTGAAGCATTGGTGCACAGGAGAGATACTTTAATCATCCTTTCTGCTTCCTCCTCCTTATATTCTGATCCCAACTTTGGATCCACTAGCTCCATTAGTTTTCCATTTTGCTGTAAATGGCAGGCCTGCAAAAAACATAGCATTATTAATTAGAAAAATCTACATCCTGGACTAATTAAATTTGCATCACATTTCAAAGCGACCATTTACTCGTCGGTAACAGTCTAAAATGGATGTTGTTTCAATGCTTTTAAGTTTCATAGTTTCTCATCTTAAGCATTTCAATTTATATATTAAAGGACAAAAAAGGATAAGAAGCAGAGAATTACCCAATCTAGAAGACAAGCGCAATTTTCGTCGGGCACATATCTCATATTGTTGATTCCACTAACAATTTCCAAAGCCACCACTCCAAAACTGTAAACATCTGCTTTGTAGGTCAAATAACCCCACAGTGCATATTCCGGTGCCATATATCCTCTACATGTCAAAATCATCATGGGTTAACTCTTAAGGAAAATATAAAAATCTCAGATTTATTAAGGAGACATACATTGTTCCAGCAACTCGAGTGCTGATGTGGGTTTTTTCCTCTTCATCAAGCTTAGCCAATCCAAAGTCGGATATTTTAGGGTTTAGATCCCTATCAAGCAAAACATTTGTAGCTTTGATGTCTCTATGAACAATTTTGAATCTTGATTCTTCATGAAGAAAAGCTAATCCTCTTGCTATGCCAAGACAAATCTTTTGTCTCGTTGGCCAGTCCAGTTTCAGTGGGCAATGATCACGACCTTTAAATAACCATTCAAAGAAGCAATACTTAGGAAAATAAATCGTTATATAAGCGTTTGTAATGATCACTTTCCTATTTTATTTTTCTCCTCTAATATGAGCAATCACATAAATCTCACTAGATTTAACTTACCAAACAAAGCTCGGGCAAGACAGTTGTTTTCCATGTATTCATAAACCAGCAATAGTTGATCCCCTTCAATACAACAGCCATGTAGTTTCACGAGATTTGGGTGTTGCAAACATGAAATCATTCCTATCTCATTCAAGAATTCACGATTTCCCTGCTTTGATTTTGAAGAGAGCTGCTTCACTGCAATTATGGTACCATCGCTGAGCAGACCCTGCAATGCCCGTCATGAAAAAAAAGTGTAAATATTTTGAGCAGGACAATTGAAGGAACTTCTGTATTAAGAAGGATAATTAAGGTGACAAAGGTTAGCTTGTATACCTTGAAAACAGGTCCAAATCCGCCTTCTCCAATTTTATTCAGGGAATCAAAATTGTTTGTGGCAGCTTTAATTTGCTTTAAGGTAAAGAAGTTTGTTTGGGGATCTAATCCTTTAAGATCTGTCAAAAGCAAGAGAGAACATTGCTTTAAATTAGTTGGCAGATTCACTATTTAGTTGCTTATGGTCATTTATTATTTATTTGCAAA
The DNA here is from genome assembly GCA_003430845.1 of Xanthoceras sorbifolium. Classification (NCBI taxonomy): domain Eukaryota; kingdom Viridiplantae; phylum Streptophyta; class Magnoliopsida; order Sapindales; family Sapindaceae; genus Xanthoceras; species Xanthoceras sorbifolium. Next base: position 3,070,224 of record CM010618.1, read on the forward strand.
TAAGCATCAAGATAAAATCACATAGATCCTAAATACATTCCATAACTCAAAGAATAATCCTTCCAAATTTCAAGCAAAATTTAAAAGTAAAATAAAATTTGTCCTTTCAAAAAAGATTTTAAACAGATATTCTACATGGTTAAATATATGTGTTGCAAAATCTAATTTACTTAGCTGATTAAGTGTATATGAAATCTACAGAATAAATTATTGTGAAATTTCCTCACAATAAATGTTTTGAATTACATATTTAAAAGCTCTCAAGAAGAAAGTTGGCATTGTTAAAGCTGCTAAAGGATTCTGCATTTTAACCATAAACACTTTTTGCATTGAACAAGTATTGAACACCAAACAGAAGTTCTGTTGAAATATTTCCATTTGATAGAAGCCCAAACCTGTTCGTTTTCTTCTCTTGGTTCTGACATAGTATTTCCAGTAGAGGATGCCCACAACCAAGACTATGGTGCATAATCCTGCGACCACACCAACAGCAATAGATGCAATATTCTTCTTTCCGGGTTTAAAGTCTGCACAAAAGAACCCATCAAGCAATTATTACAACTTGTCACAGAGAAAAATATCGAATTGTCTTAAAAAATAAGTGTTCTTCTACGTTCATCAAAGGGAAAACCAAACTATTGCTAGTAAGACTGGAATTTGACTCAAGCATACTCGCTACATTCTTCATAAATATGTTTCTTCTACTCCGACACATTTATGTATTTCTCTAACTTACATTAATTTTATAATTAGAATAACATATTTGGTTTTAGTAGAACACCTCAGCAAGTGATATGATCTTATCATTTGACTACGGGAGTTCAATCGTAACCCAATCTATCTAAACAGGGTATCTGATAACTACAACTGACTGCTAATGTTGCATTATCTTTTACACTTCACACTACAAGAGCAATTCTACTCATATTAAACAGGATTGTAAAATATAGTATAATATTAGTCAAAAAGAGTAGAGGAAGAGAAGGAGAAAATCACTCACTGAGATCCACCACAGAAATAGCTGATACAAGGGGGCCATAGACTCCCCTTTTAGGAATTGCCTGTAGTTCCTTTCCCAGCCCAGTTGAAACGTACCTCTAAGATGTTATTTGCAACAGTGACATTATATAGTTTTGAAACAGGCTTAAGAACCCCAGAAGCTTCAGATTCTATATTGAAATCCTTCTCAACTAATTTGTCCTGCAACAGCCAATTAAATCACACCTTTTCAATATGTTATTTCCTAAAAGGAGCAAAACCATCTAAAACAGTGAATCAAAGATCGGGTTCTTAAGGAGCATAGCTTGAAACATGGCACATGTTTAGAAACACATGAAGAAAAAGATGGTAATTTAAATTTGAACAATGGACCAAGCTTTTTTATAAGCCAGCATCCATTATCTCAACAATCCATCAACATCATCTGGCACCGATTTTTGATACTCAAGCACTCCCAGCCAAAAGATATGTCTTGATTGTGATTAACTTACCTGAACATAAATATCAAATATGCGCCTCCCGAGGCTGCGATATGTGTTATCATCCGTGAAAAGGATCTCCGCAAAGTGTAGAGTCACAAGATAATTCCCATTTTCTAAACAATATCCAAAATAAGTAAGTGAAAGAGGAGCAATGCGTGCAGTACTGTATACGTCGGAAATGAGAGACGAATTCGACTCCGCAATATAACGTGTGTTTTGTTCATCATTATCATCCGTGAAGTCCCCAGTGCTGCTAAATCCCCAATTCGCATCATCATTTAAATGGTGGGTTGCAGCACCACCACCAATTTCATTATCTCCTTCAAATGTGCTGCCATTTACTTTTACATTTTGTCCACCGCAATTAATATGGAAAGAGTGCCGATCTATGAAGAGAAAAAAAATGCCAAAGGCCATCTTAGCAACAGCTTTTAAGGCAATGTTAGTTATGGAAAAAATTAAAAGGAAATTTCATTTATTGCTTAAATAATTTGAAGGTTAAATCTCAGGAACCTCTCCTCAAGTTTGCTATAAAAAGGTCAATCCGGCAAGTTTACTTTTCAGTTTTCATCGACGGCCTCCTCACAAGAGGCTTTTGAAAAATTTCAAGATAACGGAAGTTTCCAAGGATCTTCAGGGGAGGTTTGCTTTATTAATTTTAGAATATTAACCAAGATCTCCAACAAATTTCAGAACCATCTGGATTTTTTGCATTTTGGCCAAAGGGTAGGAAATGCCCTTATAATTGGTCCAAATTAGGAAAAAAAAAAAACTTATCTCGTCCTAAGATGGATTAGATAGGAAGAAATATAACTTATATAGATTTTACTTTTTTAGTTATTGCAAGAATTAAAATGTTAAATTATTTTTTCCTCTTCCTACCTATCTTCAGATAGCATAAATTGAAAAAATAATAATAATTTAGACTTTGTAGCTCATAACACACAAACTATTCCATACGCCAATATTAAAGGGTGGCAATACAAATTTGAAGATAAAGATATGCGGTTTTCAGTTTAGTTCACTTTTATTCACAACTTGCCTCTAAGTTAATTTAAATAGAGTACATAAAAGTGAAGACATTCAGAACAAGTTTGTGAACTGGAAATACAAATCTGAAGGTAGAACATTCTTATCAGATTTTCAATGACATACTTACATTGATCACATTTGAAATTGTTCTGGCATGGCAGAACTCCATTCCTAGTTTAAATCAAGGAAAAAATAGATTAGCACATACGGACAGTACTAAAGGTCAAGATACTGCTGCTTTCATGAGAATATGTCAAAAGAACAAATCATTTGTTTTGATTTCCGAATAAATTTGAAACACCATGTAATTACACTAGAAATAGCTAACTATATGCAAACTTCTTGATGTATTGAGTTGTTAACTCTGTCCCTTAAGCTAGAATATTAATAAGAAATCAAGAAAAACAACTCACAAGTTGCTATTCACAGGAGAACTTCGGAACAAGTTCAGGTTTAGAGTCCTGGTGAAGTAACAACAATAAAGCAACTATCAGCACTTAGATCCACCATGTGATACTGTAGCACAAAGAAGTAAACAGAGTAGATCATTTGTTCACTAGAAAAGTGAAATATACTAACGACGCCTCCCGACAAGCAGGCTGCTCAGAGCTCGGCCAGGTAAAATTATTGTGGGAAAGATCCCTGAATGCAAGAAAGAATAAGAAGGTAAATTTCCTGTATAATGATGAAGCAATTAGAAGATGCATGATGATGTACTTTCTCTATATTAATCTTTGTTTTGGAAACAACTATTAGTGCTAGAATAGTGTCAGGGATCAAAGTAAAAATGATGACTAGAATAGTGTCAGGGATCAACCCTCATTACCATCTCAAAGTATTTGATAAGATATCATTGCTCTAAATAATACAAGTTGATTGAATAGGAATCTTTCTCTGATAATTGAATAAAAACTGTTTTCACTAGAGTGCTTACATTTGCATCAGAAACAAAGCCCTCAAGACGCCCTTGTAAAGGTACAAATACGGAAATACCTTACACTAGCAGAATCACTAACTTTAAATGCTTGTTGTTCGGGCTCACAACAACTCATTTTGTCATGCTCTTACAGGCTGCCCCCTTCACTCAGTGTTTTCCACACATAAACATTTCTTTGGTATTTTTAACACATTAACCATTCATAATGAATGCATATAACAAAGATAAGAGCTCATAGGTTCATCACATAAATAGAAGAAGAGTCTAAATATCCAAGAGATAAGATACGCACACATTAGTTCCTTTCTTCAAGATTGATTCTTGAATTTTCCCACTGAGAGAGTTGCCACTTAGAAAGCTGATAGGACGAGATGAAGCAGTTAGTGTGCTGGACATTGACTCCGTAAATCCAGAAACTTTGGTTTCATTAACTTACATGAATTTGAAATTCTCAGAGATTGGAAAATCGGGAAGTTCCCCAGTTAGGCTATTAAAGCTGAGATCCCTATCCAAAATCACAATATAAATTATAAAAATATGTGCAAAATCTGTAAATTTTAGGTCGTAATAATATCTGCTAATTTAGTTTATGCAGTAAACATAATTCTGCTTTAACACAAGAAGCATATCAATAAATATATAAGAGTAAAGAACTCTAGGCAACTTATCTTTGAAATCTATGCAAATAACAACTACTATCGGGACTTGAAGTGGATGAAGAAAGTAACAACTTAAGCATAGAGCATAGATAGAACTCCAGTCAATTAAAAATATTGGAAAGCAGTATCCAACTACACAATCAATTCAGGAAAATATATATAAGCATTTCTTATTACCGAATAACCATTTAAAAGAATTTTAAACTTCAAAATATAATAAAAAAGATAAGAATTTTACTTGAGAAAATGGTAAAGCATCAAAAACTTTGCAAATATGTAGTACAGTGTTCTTTAGCCTCACAGACATTGATTTCCTTGTCTTTGTATTCTACATGAGGTAAAACTCATCCATATTAGATGTGTTGAAATAGATAATAGTAAGAGGTGCTAGAATGTGGAACCATTAGAAGTCTCATTCTGCATAGACACATGAAAACTCCAGTCTAATTCGATCTGCTTCACAAGAGACGACTCTTATTAATCCATTCTGCATTTGTCAAATTATACAGATATCAACAAATTGCATATAGAATTACAAGATCTGTTATTCTCAGCAAATATAAGAATGTTTTTAGGCATCTCTTCCTGGATTCTGTGAGATTGATGCTTCTATAAGTCTCCATCGATATTCACTTAAACTATACTGAACTCAGGTTTTCAATTCTTGTGTCATGTATGTTTATTATATGAATATAGTACACAACAGTTCATACAATCACTAAAGTGCCACAGCTAAAGCATCAGATACTCAAGACAAAGATATTCTATTGTTTTCCAGATGCACAAGACAAAGCAGTATTCATTTCTATGCATGCTATGTAGGAAGTCTAATTTTTAGTTTTGGATTATACATCAATTTCGAATTGGTAATTGAACATGTAACATAACATACTTACAAAATTCGCAGATTTTTTTTCCCCCAGATATACCGAGGTATCTCTCCAGAAATACTGCAATTTCTTAAAATTCTGTAAATCCAAAGTTAATCATGTCAGAGATAACAAATCTGCCAGTAATTTTACTTAATTTTTAGTAACCGTTCAACTCAAAAGTTTAAGCTATTAGGAAAAGACCCAATAGAGATATTTAACACTTTTAACACATCCCTTAACGTGCAAAACCAACGGGCTTTCCACGTGCCCTAAGCCCAAACATAGATTCAAACTTAGAACAAATTCATAAAATGACACAAATTTAATTACGTGAGGGTACTCAAACCCAACACTCTTGGTTAAACCGACTCTGATGCCATGTTAGTAGTCACTCATCCCAAAAGCTTAAGCTATTAGGAAATACCCAACATGGTGTATTTAACCACTCCAACAATAATCAACATGATAGAATAAGCAATGAACTTACATCCGTGTAAGGGCCGTCAAGTTTGCAAGCTCAGGAAAGGCCTGATTTGTTCCATTTACGTCACTAACCCTCCTGTATTTAACAGTGCATTCTCAATAGATCCTTTCAGAAAAAAGTCAGTGCTGTGTATAATTCTATTAATGCAGTATAACAGTTGAGATATATTCACTCACAGTTGTTCTAGGTTTTCCAAAACAGAGATGGATGATGGAATGGGTCCTTCTAGCCCACTACCTTGAATTTCTCTGCATTAACTTGTATAAACCAATCAAGAAAATTCAAGCGCCAGATATAAGTTGAAAAACCTTAGGAAAGTATAGGATCATACAGTCTCTTGAGTTTCTTCCAGTTTTGAATAAAATCTGGAATACTCCCATTGAAGTTGTTGTCATTAATCCTACTGCATCACGCAACAAGAATGAAACACAGCTTAAACTTCTGCCAACTTTAGTATGTAATCTTAAAAAATTTTTAACAGAATCTTACAATTGTGTTAAATTTTTCAGCTCGGCGAGTTCTACTGGCAAATTTCCACTCAACCTATTGGATGATAGCCTCCTGCATTTAGAAATTAATTAATCCTTCAATGAATTCACTGCTTGTGGGTGAAAATAGAACATAAAGAAGCCTTGTAAATGCCTTACAGTTGTTCCAAGTTAATCAACTTCCCAAGCTGCGCAGGAACTGTCTCAGAAAATTGGTTTGTTTCAAGGTCCCTGGTAAAATTGACGTATTCAATACATTTGTTTAAACACTCCAACAAACTCATATCTAGAACATGAGCACGGGTGCATGTACAGGCTCGGGAAAATATTCTCAAGTGTGATTGAAGCATTAGAAAGGAAATATATTCCACCATCCACACAGGTTCAGAAAGTGTGAGGGCAAAAGAAACCGAAAACATAATATTCTCAGAGAAGTAAACTTTCTCCTTGAACTAAAAGCAATATCTGTTGTTCTTTCTCTGTGTCAAAGCAACAAAAGGATAGTTTGAGAGTTCATAAAATTCTTAAAAAGTTGGAAAGTTATAATCAATTCTTACAGGTCCAGCTAGCAAATATATGTGTTAATGACAATATAACATTGTATCAATGCCCCGAACAAATTCACATAACCAAGAATTAAAAGCTTACAAATATGTGAGACTGGTAATGTTCCCCAAATGGCTTGGTATGTTGCCTGATAATCTGTTTCCAAAAACAGAGCTGCATTGACAATTATCAATAGTCGATTAATTCAACAAGAAAATAATATGATCTATTTGCTTAAACTGATAAAAAATGATGTAGATATAGCTTACATGGACTTCAACTGCATTGAAGCCCATTCAACTGGTATTGATCCATTTAAGGTAGTTGTATGCAAAATCACTGCAAACCACCAACAACATTGGTCGAAAAGAAACAATAAAGAAATTAGGATCATATCACCAAACAAATAACAATTATTGTAAATTCAGACAAGAATACTTTCTCGATATTTTCTTTCACATCGTTAATAAATCAATGATCGAAGCATGCATTTTCCATTAACTTAATAACTATAGTCCTCATACATAGAGGTCAAATTAGGTGGCTCAATGCTGAAGGGCTATTATTCCCAAACACATACAAATACACACATGAATCTAATGCAAGCAAATCTTTAATTAGTACTATCTCCGTCATTAGAATTTGAGCACTATAACCTTTTGATCAAATAAGCTTCAATAACATGTTAGAGAACCCCATTTATCGTAAATGCTGAAATTGACAGGCAATAAAAATCTCTAAACAGGTATTTAAACACTAACGCTCCACTAACGACTATTTTTTGACACTAATGAAGAAACTACAATTAAATACTCAGGAAATGACTTGAAGAATGAAGACAATGTGAAACATGGAGTACATATGAGATGTGGTATATGTGCATCATTGTGTATAAATTATATGAGTAAGTGAAGGAGTGTGTAGTGTAGAGCTCACATTTGCTGGAGTTGAGGAAGCTTGACCAGTTCAGGTGGAAGCACTCCTGAAAGACTCCAACGCTTGAATTTTCTGAAAATGGAAAATATACCCACAATTCATTGATCCGTGAGTTGATATTCTTGATAATACTATATGTGGTATATGATCCGTCTATATATCTATTCCATTAATACGCAGAGAAATCTACCTAATGGTATACCTATCACGAACATAAATGGGAACTATACATCACTTCTTCTTCTTCTTTGTTATCTATTACAATTATATTATTGTGTTGTTATTTTAAGATATTTTTAATGATGTATTAGTGCTAATTGATAAACTAATGGTAAAAATAAGTGCAGTATATTATATATAGAAGATGGAAGAAGTAAATAGAAACTTACATAATTGTAACATGGGGTGTATTGTTAACAACGCTGCAAGTAATGTTGGTTTCGGAATCTGTTTCAGAAGCTGGTCTCTTCGTAAACCCACATGCATTGCCATCGAAACTCCAATTATTAGCTCCCATCGTTTTCGCCATTCGATTCAGCGCATCAACTGCACCAAATTTTTTTCTTAATTATAACTCACAGTCAAGCTTCACATACCAGAAAGCACGTCTTTTTTTTCTTGAACACATTCAAGCCAATTTTTTTTTTATTTTTACACGAGTGCTAAATGGTTAAACTGAACAGGGGCAACTTCAAAATAATTTGAGATTCAAATATTATGATGTATATATAAAAGTAAAAATCAATTCAGAAAATGGGTGTACTTAGCAAATATAGACAGTACATTTAGCAAGACCAACACGTTAATCGATTTACTGGGCCTACTGCTGCCCACCAAATATACAGCAAATATGGGCAAATTTTTTTTTTTTTTTCTTCTTATTATTAATATTTACTATAGTGAAGATATCCCGACTCCTGCTGGTTACTGGCTAGATGAGAAAAAGTTTTTATGATGAAATAAAATCAAAGAAGAATGACAAAATCGAGAAGCAAAAACAACAGAGGAAACAAACAAATAATAATATATGTTTATATAGAACAAGGTACCTTCAGATTGAGGAAGCTGAGCAGCAACGAAGAACTGTGTCCCAAACCAACCCAAAGATACAGCTGATACAAGGACTAGACTCTTGAAGACGACCAACAACATCTTCGAAAACCTGCAACTTTAAAAAAAAAAAAAAACAACAAAAAATGCTGCTTGAAACTGGATCAGGGTGATCTCGAATTCATTTTTGTTCCGTATATGTTTAAATAGAGAAAGCAAAATTAGCAGGTCTGGAGTCTGGAGATTCCAGTCAACAGCTAGTTGAAGTATAAACCAACTCTCTTAAATCTTAATTATCTTGATTAGTCTTTAAACTATAAAATATCAACTTGATCCAGTCAACTCATATCAATTGGCTAAAAATTATTATTATTGTTCTACATGTTGTTCTTATGCTTCGTACAGTAACCAAGAAACCTCCAAGTCAAAGAAATTTTAAAAACAAACGTACAAACACCGGCCGTTAAGTTAAGCCTGCTAGTTTTAATATATTAGAACATGTGAATGAAAGTAAGATTAGTCAGTTTGTGTTTGGTAAATTGTCCCGTCTTATATTGTTTTTTTTTTTGGTCCGGTGTACTAATTACATTATTGATTGGTGCATCCTGTACATTGGAGATTTGATAAGCACGAGAATTTTTTTTAAAATTTATTTTTAAAAAAATAGTGGGATGTGATTTTCAATAAAAAAATATTTTATTATTTTATTTTGAATAATATTTTTTAAAAAAAATTTAACACTTTTATAGATTAGAGGATTACCAAAACCAATCGAGAATAAATTATATAAGTACGGTCCAAACAACTACTTTCAATAATGGGAGACAAGAACTATCGGGACCAACGGTCCAGACAACTACTCCCAACAACGAGAGGAATCTACTCTTAACATGAGAGCAATATATATTTTATTTTGAAAAAATGTTTCATTATTTTATTTTGAAAAACTTTCAACTTCATTCTTTTCTACAAAATGTCACAAATTTAAATATTTTTGTCACATTAGCATACTTGGTCTCCACTAATTCTAAAACACATCATACCTTCATAGTAGCTACCACTGTGGAGGCCGCCTGCGAAGTTGCCATGATAATGGAGGTCACGTGATGTTGGCCTCCACCGCGAGAGCCACACGTGACCTGACCTTCATATGTGGCTTTCGTTCCTCTTCTGTTTAAAATAAAGTTAATTATTTATTTTTTAAATATTTTTTTTCTATTTATATGTTTTAATTCTGTAGTTTTAATTTAGGGTGAATTGCACTAAAGTACCCTGAGTTTTAACATAATTGCACGTTTAATACCAGTTTTATTAAAATTGCACTCGAATACCTTGTAATTCGTTGACTGACGTTAAACTAACGTTGACTTAGACAGCTCATGGGTAAATGCGTCTTTTTACCACTTGAGCATTTAAAAAGCATTAAAAAAAATTTTGAAAGTCTTTTCGGTTTCTCTTGTCACCCTGCCAATGTCATTTCAGCACCATAATCTTCTGGACACAAGATTTTTGGCGGTCTTTCATCTCCCCATTACCTGAACTAGTGCATTGGGTGTTGTTCACTCTCTTTCTTCTCCCAGAACAAAAGAAAACTTCAAAATCTCTCTAAGTCTAAACCTAGTCACGATTTCAAAGGAAGAAGATGTGCTCGTTGATTCTTGCGTAGCGCCTTGGCTGTCGACTGAAGGTATGATGTTCGTTGTTCTTGTCTTCAGTTTTTTTTAAAAAAATTTGTTTTTTGTTGAATGAAGTTATTTTGAAAAAATTGGGATTTATTGATTTTTTTTTTTTTTTGGTTTACCTGTTGAAGTTTAAGTTTGCATGTTTGTTTCTTCTGTTTAATTTACTTTTTTTGAAGTTATTTTTGTGGAATGAAATTCGTATTGTTGACAGTGAAGAAACAACATTGTTGAAAAAAACAAGTTGTATTTTTTTGGAGTTTGGGGGTTCCTGTTTGTTTCATTATTGGTTTGTGTAGCGTGTGATTGAAAATCAGAGGGAAGAAAATCGTTTGGATGTTTAATCAGTTGTCTGAATCGTTTGGATGTTTCTAGTGTGATCTTGATCTTTAAAAAGCTGTCATGTTGTTTCTTTGTGCTCAAACCCAGTAATCGTTTGGAACATATTGTTTCATTTCCTTGTATATCCTTGTATTGTAATCAGCAAACATAGGGTGTGTTTAATGTGTATTAGTTTTATTTTGTATTTGTGTTGATAAGTACAATCACTGATTAGTAATATTATTTCTGTTTGATGTCTGTTAGATATGGAGTCTTTACGTATCAGTGCCAAATTCCTTGGTACAGAAGTTGAGTTTAATGTAGATAATCCTTCCACGTACACAATGGCCACCCTTTGTGCCGATGTGTATATGTATGGATGTTCTACCTTCCCAGAACCAACTGAAAGTTTCAAGGTAGAGGCTTTGATACCTTGGAGAGGGATATTCAGAGTGATAGCAGATGATGACGACTTATAAGATTTGTTCGCGCAGTACAAGTCTAAACATATTAGGACCATCAAATTAGATGTGGAGCTTCTCTCATTGGCTTGGTCCCCTCCTAATGAATTCTATGGACAGTAATCACCACCAGCAGATTCAGATAAGTCTTCGACCCAACCCAAAACAACAGCAAAGAATGCGACAGATGGCTTTATGGAAATCTCATCTGATGAACACAGTGTTAGTGAAGGTGGAACCAACAATGTCTCCACATCATCTAATGAAGATTTAGATTTCCTCCCACGATCATCAGATGAGGATACAGAAACAGAGTCTGATATAGGGAGACACTCATTCGAGTTTGTGCAGGAGGACATGTTTGGTGAAGGGTTCTTGTATAGTGAAGAGGATGGTGCTGAAGAAGGTTCTATTAATGAAGAGGAACAGCAACCAGAGGCTGAAACAGCCCGTGGTGATGCACCTCAGCAACCAAATGGTGAAACCGCCCAAGGGTGATTATGAGCAGCAGCAAACAGAGGGGAATGCAGCTGAAGGTGATGATGAACATCAGCAAACAGACAGTGGCAGTAAGTCAGAGGAAGATGTACTTTCGGATGCTGCCTCATTCCACTTTGATCAAGATTTCACAGTGCTATCTTCAAGCGACGATGAAGTTGGTATTGTTAGAAGGCCATACAGAAGAACAATAGGGAAACCTTTTAACCAAGCTCCTGATGGGAAAGTGGCATTAGAAGTAGGACAACTATTCCACAGTCTCCAACATTTTAGACAAGTGTTAAGAGATTTTGTGGTTCAAGAAGGATTTGAGTTGAAGAGAATTAAGAATGCTAGGGAGAGGTTTACTGCCAAGTGTGGTGTTGCTGGGTGTAGTTGGAGAATCCATGCAAGTCGAGTGGACAATGGATCGAGTTTCATGATTAAGACGTTAACTAACCGACATTGTTGTATGAAGGTGCATAAGAACCAAGAGGCAAATGCAGTGTGGGTTGCCCGTAGGTTTAAGGCATTGATTGAAGAAAATCCCGAAATCAGTATCCAGTTTTTAGGGAAGGAGATCCACAGAATCTATGAGTTGACACTACCAAAATACACCCTCTACAGAGCAAAAAATAGGGTTTTGAATGTGACAGATGATGAGCACCATAGGTCGTACAACAAGCTGTACAGTTATCGATTTGTGGTTAGGAAGTGCAATCCAGGGTCTATTGCTTTCCTAAGGATAGTCACTCCTGAGATAAATGCACCTGCAAGATTCCAGCATTTTTTTTTTAAGTTTTGAGGCTCAAAAATTGGGGTTTTTGCAGGGTTGCAGACCAATCATAGGCCTTGATGGGTGTCACTTGAAGGGCAGATTTCCAGGGGTGCTGCTAGCTGCTGTTGGGCTTGATGCGAACAACAGAGTGTTTCCAATTGCAATATGCATTGCAGAGGGTGAAACTAAAGACAGCTGGTGTTGGTTTATGGAACAGTTGTACATGCATATTGGGTTAGAGGAAACCAGAAGAGTAACCTTCATTACCGACAAACAGAAGGGCGTACTAAGTGCTATTGAGAGGCACTGGTCAACATCAAGCAACCGTTATTGTGTTCGGCATCTGATAGCCAACATGCAAACGAGGTACAAAGGCCAACTAACAGCAAATTATACATGGGAAGCAGCAAATGCGAGCAACAGACTTTCATTCATGGAGTGCATGGCCAAATTGAAAGAAGTTCATGTAGATGCCTATGATTACATGATGGGAATAAATCTGCAGAATTGGTGTGTGCATCTGTTTGACAGGCATGTCAAGTCAGAACACACAACCAACAATATTACGGAAGGGTTCAATTCCTGGATTGACAAGTATCGAGGGCTGCCAGCATTGTTGATGCTGGAGTGTTTAAGGAGAAAAATGATGAAGAGGATGCACCTACGTCTTGAACGAGCATCCAAATGGGAGTTAGTTATACCACCAAAAATTAGAAAAAAAATTGCTGACAGACAAGATGAGGCTAGGTTTGTGACTGTGTTGTGTGCATCAGTTAATGAGTTTGAGGTGAAGGATGGCAGCAGGTAATTTATTGTGAAGTTAGATAAAAATTCTTGTGATTGTAGGTTATGGGAGGTCAATGGCATCCCTTGCAAGCATGCATTGGCAGTGATTATTGGAAAGAGGCTGCATGTGGAGGATTATGTGGACCAGTATCTGACCAAGGATGCTTATGTAAGGACATATTCACATGTCATTCACCCGATTCCATCTGAGGACCAATGGCCTGAATCGACACAAGGTGTGGTGATGCCTCCACAAAAAAGGAGGCTGCCGGGAAGACCAAAAAAGAACAGAAAAAGGGCTGCTGATGAACCCCAAAAGTAAAAGAGAAGTAGCAGTGGCAAGTGTAGCAAATGTGGAGAGCACAGGCACAATGTTAGGACGTGTAAAGTGACAGACAAAGCCACCAAAACAAACATTACTAAAAAAACAGTAATACTCTTTCTCATACACATTTTATTCATTTAAATTGAATTGAATATTATTAATTTATGTTGATGCTGCAGGTTCAAAGTAGTTGCACAAGGACCTCAAAAAAAGAGGCTAAATTTCGAGGTTGGCAGCAGCTCAAAAGCGCCTACGAAGAAAACTGCTATAGTGAGATTATGTTACCACTTCACAGTTAAAAAATGCATTTTCAAATGTTAATTTAAGATATATAACAAATTGTCATGTATGGTGCAGGATTCAACTGCTGAGGGTGTAGGTTCTTCCCTAGCCAGTGCAAGCAAACTGTTATAGATGTTGGTTCTTCCCAGCCAGTTACTGAAACTGCACCTCTTCACTCAAGTCAAGTGCCAACACAGCAAGCACAGTCAAAATCCAACCCAGGTACTGTTGAAAAGTTTCCAATTTTCAATTTTTTAGGTACTGACATTTGTGATCATGCATTTGGAATTAATTTCCAATTTCTGTTTTCTGAAAATATTATAGGAACTGTTGCTAGACTGGACATAGACTGGAGTGGGATGTTCTGAGGGAATGCTGTGACTTATTACTTAAGTATATATATTTCATTAATTAGCTTTTGATAATCTTGACATATAATTGCTGCATTTTGTATATTTTTGTTGGTTGTGTGGATTTTTGGTTAAAAGCAGTGTACTGGTGCAGTTTTATGGTTGTTTTTTTGTGTTGATTTCACTGATGAAATGTGTTGATTTCATTTCACTTATGAAATCAACTGGTGGTAGGCTGGTAAATTGAAAATGATGAAGTTGGATGGGTGATATTCTGTTTGTTTTTTTTTTTTAGGACAGCAAATAGGTGGTTTTCTTTTGTGGATAGCAAATAGGTCACTGGTTGTTTTGGTTTAAAAGGATGTATGGGTATATATAGATGGGTATATATTTGCTGTAATTGAACATATTTGCTGTCCAATGTACAAGGTCAGGAAAATTTTGTAAGACCTGGTACATATGCAGCAATGAATGTTATTATGAAGTTTAATATGCAATTATCAGACTTATTTATCATTTTCTTGTGTTGTGTTTTTTTAATCTTATTTGATCCATTTTTAAGAGTTACAGCGACCTTATCAATGGAACTAAAAAGACTACCAATTACAATAAACATGCCAAATATGCACCAGCCACTTAATAACAAAATAACATAATACTAATAACATTTGATTTGTAATCCAGGCAAAGTGACTCACCAAATAAATCTTACCATATAAACACACCAATAAACAAATTTGACCATTTATCACTAACTCCTATTTCCCTCCAAAAACAAGCAAATCTGACCATTCATCACCAACTCCCATTTCCCTTCAAAAACAAGCAAATCTGACCATTCATTATTAACTGCCATTTCCCTCCAAAAACTAGGTTAATAACCTTTATTCAGATATTATCTAGTGAGTAATAAGGGTATTTCAGTAATTTTACAGCCTTTTTATCCATAATTATTGTGTTGATGTCAATGTCAGAACACATTTGTAAATGTGCAGGGGTAACCTCGTCATTTACCCATGAGCCGTCCAAGTCAATGTTAGTTTAACGCCAGTCAACGAATTACAAGGTATTCGAGTGCAATTTTGATAAAACTGACATTAAACGTGCAATTATGTTAAAATTCAGGGTACTTTAGTGCAATTCACCCTTTAATTTAATGTTGATATATTGTTTATGTTAATTTATTTTCATGTTAAAAGTATTTTTATTTAATATTTATATTTTGTTTTATGTTTTTATTTATATTTATTTCCTTTTTTTAAATAAATAATATTTTAAATATTTGCGGTAGAGAGCTTTGACGACCTTAATGGGGTTTCGGTGGAGAATATGCAAATTTACCATCTAGCTGTACTTATGTGAAACCTTAGGAATTGTAGGTGCAATTCCCGCCAAAATAATAAATTCATTAAAAATGATAAAATAAAACAAAGAAATAATCAAGATATACTAAAAACATTCCAAAAAATAAGAATATAGAAAAAATATATAATTATAAAATATTTATTTTCAAATTATTAATTCTTCAAACTTATTTGAACAATATAAAATTTCAATGGTTCTATTACGGTGTCAGTTCTGTCACAATAATTTCGCAAATTTTTTATAAAAAAAATATGAAATATAATAACCAATCCAACTTTGCCGTTAGTTATTTCAAATTTAAAAAATGCAGATATGGTAGTGGCTATAATAAATATGATGGTCATAATATAATAAAATTATAACTCCATAACATATTAGCTTTTGAGTAGTCAAGTTGCGATAAACTCCTAATTTAATTAGTGTCAGATTTTAAAAGATTAAAAAAAATTCTAACTACATTATGTAATTGCAATATGGGGTGGCATACTACCTGCCTTGATACATATTACTGATAGAATAATACTATACAATTTTAAAATTAACTTGGATAATGCGGTAAGTAATTTGTTCTTACCGTATAAATAATGACAAATCATTTATGTTGACTTTTGAACTAATTTTTTTAAAATTGTTTAGCATTAGTGTAATTGGTAATTCCACTATAATTGAAAATATAATATTTTAATGATAAACCATTCTTTTAAAACTATAAACAAATCAATATACAAATCAACATTCAAGTTTCTCAATTATCATTATTGAATTGACTTGGTATTTATATAAACTCTCTTATATATGTATTATTCCCTTTGTATTATTACACAATTTGAATATACATATACTTTTTCTAATTTTCTCCTCTCAATTTTTCACATTCCCATAAGAATTCCCAAATCCTACTCAGCCAAACATATTTTAGATTTTATCTAGTAATCTCGATGATCTTATAGAATTTTATTAATGTGTGTTCTAATTGTTTATATTAAAGAAAATTTTATATTTTTTTTTTTACAATATAAATAATGGCCTTTGTATTTTGGAAAAAGGACAAATAACACCAATTTATCTTTGAAGAACTGGCCCTCCCTTGAACAAAAATATATAATTATACTCAGATTTAAGATATTAACACGTTATTTGTATGTCCCTATAATAAAATTCTCTATCTTTTTATTCAAACCAACTTCTATAAGAATTCCTGACAATTTCCTCATTATTGTACAAGATTATACAGGGAGAAAACCCCTTATATGTTACTTGGAACTGGTATTGATGCTATAAAGATCCTGGCCAGAAGCTGACAAGCCGGCCCATGAGGGTAATGATGTGGAAAGTTGGAGCTCTGATATTGAATTCTTGTTTTCAATCTGTCCATAACCGTCTCTCGTGGCTTTATACCTGAAATATGACTCTTCATTAACTTCATAGAGGTCTTGGCCAGAAGTAGAGGATCCGGTTAATGATGGATGACCGGCCTGACTTCCTACCAAACTCTGATTGTGCATCAGCCGGCGTTGGTCTCTTATAGCTTTGAACCTCAAGTCTTGACTATAACTACCTGCTTCCGGTATGGCATCTGGTATGTTAGTTGTTCCTTCCAACATGCCAACTACCTCAGACATAGTTGGCCTTAGCGATGGTGAAGCATTGGTGCATAGAAGAGATACTTTAACCATCCTTTCTGCTTCCTCCTCTTTGTATTCTGATCCTAACTTTGGATCCACTAGCTCCATTAGCTTTCCGTTTTGCTGTAAATGACAGGCCTGCGAAAAACATAGCATTAATAATTGAAGAAATCTACATTCTGGACTAATTAAATTTGCATCACATTTCGAAGTGACCATTCACTTGTCGGTAAGAGTCTCAAATGAGCATATCCGGAAGGATGTTGATTCTTTGCATGCACTGAATGCTTTCAGCTTCTCATCCTAAGCATTTTGAATTTTTTATTTATATATTAAATGACAAAAAAGGACAAGAAGCAGTGAATTACCCAATCTAGAAGACAGGCGCAATTTTCGTCTGGCACATATCTCATATTGTTGATTCCACTAACAATTTCCAAAGTTACCACTCCAAAACTGTAAACATCTGCTTTGTAGGTCAAATAACCCCACAGTGCATATTCCGGTGCCATATATCCTCTGCATGTCAAAATCATTATGGGTTAAACTCTTAAGGAAAATATAAAAATCTCAGATTTATTAAGGAGACATACATTGTTCCAGCAACTCGAGTGCTGATGTGGGTTTTCTCCTCTTCATCAAGCTTAGCCAATCCAAAGTCGGATATTTTGGGGTTTAGATCCCTATCAAGCAAAACATTTGTAGCTTTGATGTCTCTATGAACAATTTTGAATCTTGATTCTTCATGAAGAAAAGCTAATCCTCTAGCTATCCCAAGACAGATTTTTTGCCTCGTTGGCCAGTCCAGTTTTAGTTGGCAATGATCACGACCTTTAAATAACCATTCAAAGAATCAATATTTAGGAAAATAAATCGTTATCTGCCCGTTTGTAGTTATCACTTACCTATTTTATTTTTCTCCTCCAATATGAACAATCACATAAATGTCACTAGATTTAACTTACCAAACAAAGCTCGGGCAAGACAGTTGTTTTCCATGTATTCATAAACCAGCAATAGTTGATCCCCTTCAATACAACAGCCATGTAGTTTCACGAGATTTGGGTGTTGCAAACATGAAATCATTCCTATCTCATTCAAGAATTCACGATTTCCCTGCTTTGATTTTGAAGAAAGCTGCTTCACTGCAATTATGGTACCATCGCTGAGCAGACCCTGCAATGCCCGTCATGAAAAAAAGGTGTAAATATTTTTGGCAGAACAATTGAAGGAACTTCTGATAATTATATTTTTGGTGACCAAAGGTTAGGTTGTATACCTTGAAAACAGGTCCAAATCCACCTTCTCCAATTTTATTCAGGGAGTCAAAATTATTAGTGGCAGCTTTAATTTGCCTTAAGGTGAAAGAATTTGTTTGGGGATCTAATCCTTCAAGATCTGTCAAAAGGAAGAGGAGAAGATTAAATTAGTTGCCAGATTCATTATTATAAGTGTTGCAAAACCTAATATACTTTTAGCTGATTATGGTTCATATGAGATCTACTGAATAAATCTCAAAGTGACTAAATATCCGCAAAATATACGTTTTGAACTTTCAAGAAGAAAGTTGCATTGTTAAAGCTGCTAAAAGATTCTGCTTTTTCACCATTAACACTTTTTGCATTGAACAAGTATTGAACACCAAACAGAAGTTCTGTTGAAATATTTCCGTTTTATAGAAGTCCAAACCTGTTTGTTTTCTACTCTTGGTTCTGACATAGTATTTCCGGTAGAGGAAGCCCAAAACCAAGACTATGATGCATAATCCTGCGACAACACCAACAACAATAGATGCAACATTCTTCTTTCCAGGTTTAAAGTCTGCAGAAAAGACCCCATCAAGAAATTATTATAATTTGTCACTTGCCAATAACTACTTGTCTTAACTCTTAAAAGGTACGTGTCCTTATAAATTCATCAAAGGGAAAATCAAACTATGCTAGTAGGACGGGAATTTGACTCAAGCTACACACCACATTCTTCTTAAACATGTTTCTTCTACTACAACACATTTACATATTTTTCTCTAACTTCCGTTAATTTTATAATTATATTTGCTCTTAGTAGAATATATCAGCATGTGATAAACATCTTATTATGTGACTATGTGAGTTCAATTATAGCCTAATTCATCTAGTAGGGTAGCTGATTTTCGATGTATTTTCAACAATTTTCCTATGCATAAATGCAACTAACTCAGTGTGAGTGTGTGATAACTAGTAATCTTTACGCTTTACGCTTCACGCTACAAGAGCAACTCTACTCATATTGAGCAGGACTGTAAAATATAGTATATTATTAGTCAAAAAGAGTAGAAGAGGAAGAGGAAGAGAAAATCACTCACTGGGATCCACCACAGAAATAGCTGATACAAGGGGGCCATATATTCCCCTTTTAGGAATTGCTGTAGTTCCTTTTCCAGCCCAGGTGAAACGTATCTCTAAGATATTATTTTCAACAGTGACATTATATATTTTTGAATAAGGCTTAAGAACCCCAGAAGCTTCAGCTTTTATATTGAAATCCTTCTCAACTAATTTGTCCTGCAACATGCCAATTCAATCACACCCTTTTATTACGTTATTTCCTAAAAGGAGTGAATTCCATCTAATTATCTAAAACTGTGAATCAAAGAACTGGCTCTTACGAGCATAGCTTGAAACACGGCACATGTTTAGAAAACATGCAAGAAAAGATGGTAAATTAAATTTTAACAACAAAAGACGAATCTTTTTCATATGCCAGCATACATTATCCCAACAATCCATCAACATTATCTGGCACCAAGTGTTTGATTCTCAGGCACTACCAGTCAAAAAGTATGTCTTGATTGTGATTAATTTACCTGAACATAAATATCAAAGATGCGCCTCCCAAGGCTGCGAAATGTGTTATCATCTGTCAAAACAATCTCCGCAAAGTGTAGAGTCACAAGATAATTCCCATTTTCTAAACAATATCCAAAATAAGTAAGTGACAGAGGAGCAATGCGTGCATTAAGGTATAAGTTAGAAATGAGTGATGAATCCGAATCTGCAATATAACGTGTGTTTTGTTCATCATCATCATCCGTGAAGTCTCCAGTGCTGCTAAATCCCCAATTTGCATCATCATTTAAATGGTAGGTTGCAGCACCACCACCAATTTCATCTCCTTCAAATGTGCTGCCATTTACTTTTACAGTTTGTCCACCACAATTAATCCGGAAAGAGTGCCGATCTATGAAGAGTGATAAAAAATTGTCAAAGACTATCTTAGCAACAGCTTTTAAGACAATGTCAATATATGGACAAAATTAAAAGGCAATTTTAGTTATTGCTTGAAAAATTGTTAAATTTCAAAAACCTCCCCAAGTTTGCTATAAAATGCAAATTTGGCAAGTTTACTTCTCATTAGTGGCCGCCTCACAAGAGAGGCTTCTGCAAGATTTCAAGATAATGAAAGTTTCTAAGGAACTTCAGGGGAGTTTTTATTTTTATTTTTTTTATGAATTTTAGAATATCAACCATGATTCACTAAAAATTTTAAAATCATCCATATCGTTTGCATTTTGGCCAAAGCATAGGAAATGTCATTATAATTTGTACAAATTATTGAACAAATAGATAACAAGAGGAGCTTCCGACCTATTTTCAGAGATCATAAATTGAAAAAGTAAAAATAATATAAACTTTGTAGCTAACAATCACACAAATGATGCAATGCAATACTCCAGAATTAAGTGGTACCATTGTGACATAGTGTTGTTCTATTTCCATTATTCTACAAATCAACTTGACTACCACACCTTGCCTATAAGGCTATAAGTTGATGTAAATAGAGTGAATAAAAGTGAAGTAAATTCGAAACAAGTTTGTTAACTGGACATACAATTTTAAGGTAGAATATTTTTATCAGAGTTTCAATAACATACTTACATTGATCACATTTGAAATTGTTCTGGCATGGAAGAACTCCACTCCTTGATTAAGTAAAAGAAGAGATAGATTAGCACATACAGACACTAATAAAGATCAAGATATGCTGTTTTTATGATAATATATTAAAGAACAGATTATTAGTTTTTGATTTCCAAATAAATAGAATCACCGCGTAATTCCACTAGAAATAGCTAACTATATGTGCAACTTCTTGATGTATTGTGTTGTTAGCACTGTCCCTTAAGCTAGAATAGTAATAGGAAATCAAGAAAAACAACTTACAGGTTGTTTTTCACTAGTGAACTTCGGAACAAGTTCAGGTTTAGATTCCTGGTGAAGTAACAAGTACAGTGAATATTAGCAGTTAGATCCACCACATGAAAGTGTAATACAAAGAAGTAAACAGAGCATAACATTGTTCACTAAAAAAAAGAGAAATATACTGACGGCGACTCCTGACAAGCAGACTGCTCAGAGCTTGGCCAAGTAAAATTATTGTATGAAAGATCCCTGAATGCAAGAAAGAATAAGGGTAAAGTTCATGTATAATGATGCAGCAATCGAGAGATGCATGATGGTGTACTTCTATAAATAATATTTGAAACAACTATTAGTGCTTGAAAAGAGACGGGGATCAGAGTAAAATGATGACTGTGCATCACCCCTCAGTATCACCTCAAAGTATTTGATATGATAACTTGCTCTAACACAAGTAGATTGAAAAGGAAATCTTTCTCTAATACAAAAATGTTGAACATCCTTGAGATAAGATACGCACAAATTAGTTCCTTTCCTCAAGATTGATTCTGGTATATTCCCACTGAGAGAGTTGCCACTTAGAAAGCTGATGAAGGTGAGATCAAGCAGTCAGTGTGCTGCACGTTGTGAACTTAACTCTGTAAATCTAGAAATTTGGTTTCATTAACTTACATGAATTTCAAATTCGCAGTGATTGGGACATTGGGAAGTTCCCCAGTTAGATTGTTAAAACTGAGATCCCTATCCAAAATCACAAGATAACCCATAAAACATATGAACATTTAGTTTATGCAGTAAGCATTAATTCTGCTTTACAATTAAAGAGCATACCAAAGAGCATACCAGTAGATATACAGGGACTTAAAAACAAATGGAGAAAGTCACAACATATGCATAGGACATATAGGAAAGCAAGATCCAATTACATAATCAAATTAAGAAAACTTTATATGAGCAGTTTTCTTTAAAGATTAAACATTCATAATGATTTTAAACTTCAATAAACAAACGTTAAAAGATGAGAATTTTACTTAAGATGGTAAAGCATCAATTACTCTGCAAATATGTATTACGGTATTCTTTAGCCTCGTAAATTTGACATCCTTGTTTTTGGTATTGTACATGAGGTGAAAATCATCTTTATTAGAAATATTGAACTAGCAATTTATAAGCGATTGTGGAATGTGGAACCATTAGAAGTCTTGTTCTGTAGAGGACGCATGAAACTTCAGTGCAATTCGAGCTACTTCCCGAGAGTCTACTCTTAAAAATCCATTTTCCATTAGTCAGATTATGCAGATATCAACAAATTTCATATAAAAATACAGGATCTGTTATTTCTCAGCAAATATAAGAACCCTTTTAGATATGTCTTCTTTAATTCTTAGAGACGATGGCTTCTTTAAACCCATGGATTTTACTTGAACAATAATGCACACAGGATTATAGCTTATTGTGTCTTGCATGTTTGGCATAATACGAATATATGCAGTGTGTCACAACTGATGCATCAGAGGCACAAGACAAAGAATTATTTTAATTGTATTCCAAAAATGCA
This sequence comes from Xanthoceras sorbifolium, assembly GCA_003430845.1. Taxonomy (NCBI): domain Eukaryota; kingdom Viridiplantae; phylum Streptophyta; class Magnoliopsida; order Sapindales; family Sapindaceae; genus Xanthoceras; species Xanthoceras sorbifolium. The sequence goes on from CM010618.1 coordinate 3,092,894, forward strand.
CAAAGACAGAAGTATTCATCCACGCATGCTATGTAGGAAGTCTCGTCTTCAGTTGTCAAGTATATATCAATTTCAAATTGAAAATTGTATATGTAACATACTTACAGAATTCGCAGATTATCAGTTCCCCAAATATATGGAGGAATCTCTCCAGAAATACTACAGTTCCTTAAAATTCTGTAAATCCAAAGTTAATCGTGTCAAAGATAACAACTCTAGGGTGAATAAATTTACTCTGTCATCAACATGATAGAAATAAGCAGGAACTTACACCCGTGTAACTGCTGTCAAGCTTCTAATATCAGGAAAGGCCTGATTTGTTCCATTTATGTCACTAATCCTCCTGTTTATAGCAGCGCGTCATCAATAGATCTTTATAAGAAGCACTCAGAGTTCTAAGTCATTCTATTTACTGCAGTAGAACAGTTGAGAAATATTGACTCACAATTGTTTTAGGTTTCTCAAAGCAGAGATGGATGATGGAATGGGTCCTTCTAGTCCAGTACCTTGTAATTCTCTGCATTAACTTATAAGAACCAATCAAGAACATTCAAGAGCTGGAAATCAAGTTGAAAAACCAAAGGAAAGTACAGGTTCTTACAGTCTCTCAAGTTCCTTCCAGCTTTCAATAAAATCTGGAATTCTCCCATTGAAGTTGTTGTCACTAATCCTACTGCATTAAGCAACAATAATGGAACACAGCTTACTTCTGCCAACTTTTGAATGTAATCTTAAAATAATTTTATGAAAAGCTTACAAGTCTGTTAAATTCTTCAGCTCAGCGAGTTCCATTGGCAAACTTCCAGTCAAGCTATTGGAAGATAGCCTCCTGCAATGAAAAATAATTGACACTTCAACAAATATATTGCTGGCCGGCAAAAACTAAACATAAAGAAGCCTTGTAAATGGCTTACAGTTTTTCCAAGTTAACCAACTTCCCAAGCTGAGCAGGGACTGTCCCGGAAAATTGGTTTGCCTCAAGGTCCCTGGTAAATGGATGTATTGAGGTCTAATAGGACACATTTGTTTAAACACTCCAACAGACTCATATGTGGAAATATGCACACACATGCACGAACACATATCTGGAAAATATTCTCAAGTGTGACTGAAGCATTAGATGGAAAACTATTTACACTTTCACTGTTTCACATAGATCCAGGAAGTATAAGGAAAAACAAATGGATAGTATGACTATTCATAGAGAATAAACAATCTCCTTGAACAAAAAGCAATACTTCTTGTTCTTTCTTTATGTCAAATACAAATGGATAGTTTGAGAGTTCATAAAATTCATAAAAAGTTGGAAAGTTATAATCAATTCTTACGGGCCCAGCTAACCAATATATGCGTTAATGACGATATAACATTGTATCAATGCCCCAAACAAATTCACATAAGCCAAGAATTAAAAGCTTACAAATATGTGAGACTGGTAATATTCCCCAAATGGCTTGGTATGCTGCCTGATAATCTGTTTCCAAAAACAGATCTGCATTGACAATTATCAATAGTCGATTAATTCAACAAGAAAACAATGTGTTCCATTGCTTAAACTGATAAAAAAGATGTAGATATAGCTTACATGAACTTCAACTGCATTGAAGCCCATTCAACTGGTACTGATCCATTTAAGTAGTTGTATGCAAAATCACTGCAAACCACCAACAACATTGGTCGATAAGAAACAACAAAGAAATTAGGATCATATCACCAAACAAGTAACAATTATTGTAAATTCAGACAAGAGTACATTTTCGATATTTTCTTTCACATCGGTAATAAACCAATGATTGAAGCATGCATTTTCCATTAACTTAATTACTATAGTACTCACATGTAGACTTCAAATTTAGGTGACTCAATGTTGTAAGGCTATTTTTCCCAAAAGTTGGTAATGGACCTCATGGCCGAAACACACACAAATACACACATGATCTAATGCAAACAATTCTTTAGTAAGTACAATATCCATCATTTAGTGTTTGAACACATAACCTTTCAATCAACAAGTTTCAATGCCATGGTAAAAGCAGCATCAATCATAAATGCTGAAATTGACAGAAAAATGTCTCAAAAAAGGAATTTGAACACTTGCACCTTGATGATTCGTGAGCACACAATAATTAGGGTTTACCATTTGAAGTGAATCAAGCATTGTAGAATTTTACAACTCTTTTGACACTGATTGAGGAAAAAACAATTAAAATACTCGGGAAATGAGTTGAAGAATGAAGACAAAAGCAATTTATGAAAAGAATTAACGCATTATGTGAAACATGATGGAGTACATATATACAAGCATGAGCAAGTGAAGGAATGTCTAGAGCTCACATTTCCTGGAGGTGGGGAAGCTGGACCACTTCAGGTGGAAGCACTCCTGAAAGACTCCAACGCTTGAATATTCTGATGATGGAAAATATACCCACAAACAATTCATCAGTGAAAACCCCTCCAAGATGAAGTCAACAACATTTCAAAAAGATTTTCAAATTAATTTAACTTTTCGTGGTTGATTTTATTTATTTATTTATTTTAAAATTTTTTAATTTATAATCTAAGCTCGAAACTAAATATGGAAGACGGCGTATACATCATTTATTTATTTTTAAAAAAAAAATTGAGGTATACACCATTTATATCTAAACAAAACAAAGATGAATGCAGTTGATTTTAGTACATTTTCCTAGTTTGATACATTTACAATACATATGAGGCCATTTGAGAAATTATTAAAATTAATCCTTTAAAATTATGAATTTATATTTTTAACTATATATAATATTTTTTTATATTTTTAATTAAATATAAAATTTTAATTTCACCACATAATCAAAATAATTATAAAAATACCTCTACCTGATTTGCAGTCACTAATATTGACTATTTCAGTAAAATAGAAGTCCAAGTAAAATGTCTATCCCTATCTTTGTCCATCTCTATCCTTCTCTCTCTTGTACTGGATCAATAGCGGCAAAGTGGAGAGAGGAGCTCGCAGGGGCCATGGTCCCTCCTTTTTTTTAAAATTAAAATATTTTTTAAAAAAATTACAACATTTATTAATAAATTTATATTTTCAATGTCGTCGCCTCCGCTTCCTTTACCGGTATTTTCTCTCTCCTTCGGCCTGATAGGTTTAGGTTTTATATTGGCTATTTTAGGCTTTGCAATTTTCATATGGCTAAAAATAATACTTTCTAATTTATTTATTTTTTAACTTGAGAATTACAGATTTAAACTCGAGCCTTCAATTTTATTGAGAGGTTTGGTTACTATCAGACTATCTACGCGACCACATAATAATTCCTAATTTGATACAATTAAAAATGCAATTACCCCTTATAACATTAAATTAAGAGTAAATTTGATGGGTAAAATTTAAAATTACAAAAAATTTGTATATAAAATTGCTTTTATATATATATATATATATATATATATATATATATAAAGGCATTGATCAAGTGATTATAAATGTGATATTGATAGCTATTTTCAGAATAAAAGAAGTAAATAAAAAACTTACATGGCTATAACGTGGCGTGTACCGTTAACAGTGTTGCAAGTAATGTTGGTGGTGGGTTCTGATTCTTCAGAGGCAGGTATCACCTTGACGTCACAAGCACTGCGGTCGAAACTCCAATTAGTAGCTCCCATTGTTTTCACTATTTGATTCAGTGCATCAACTACACCAATCAACCATTTCGAATTCAGCATCACACACTAAAGCTTTTCATTTCTTGATATGTCAGCAATTTCACTCTTTTTACATAAATTAATTAATCATTATATTTGAAGCACTTTAAAATAGTTGAAAATTGAATATATAACATGCATAATTTATACATTTTAAATTTGTAAATATATAAGATCTTAACCGTTAAAAATTTTTCATTTTCTTATATCATATATATATTTTTGTGAGAGAAAAAAGAAAGAAAGGGGATTCCACCCTACCCTATTATTGACAGGGATTTTACCGATGCTGAAGGTACATAAAATGGGACCAAATTAAGGATTTGTTGTCAGTAGTTAATATCCGGCCTATGTGACTAACCGGATAATTATTCCTACAATATTGATCTATCAAGATTGAACTCAACATATGCGGTTCTATTAAATACTATCGGTGCACTTGGATGACCATACTTAAAGGGGGATTAGATTCAAATATCAAATTTATACATGAACTAAGTGGTTAGTGTACTATTCGAACTGGTTACAACCAATCTCAAAACTGTTTACATAGCCTATATTTGTGGGGTGGGTTGCACAAAACCCATGAATGTGGCTTGTGATTTTTTTAATATTTTTTATTTTTTAAAAATTTAAAATAAATCTAAAAAATATATAGTAAATTATAAAACTTAATTAAAAAAAATAAAAATTTTATTTTTAAATAATTATAAATATTTTAATTATGAACAATTATATTTTTTTTTTACAGAAACTGTTTTTTAATAATTTTATTTTATTAAAAATAATTTTTAATATTTTAATTTAATTTAAAAATTAATTTAATCTAATCTTATTAAATTTATTTTCAGTCCAATTTTATAATACACAAAACACATGAGAGTATTATATACAATTTAATCCAATAATGGATACCAAATGCACCCTATATATCTAACCCAATATCTACTCTCATTAATAAAGGTATACCTATCAATTTTATGTCAAGTGCGCTACCATTGAAATTTTTTATGGACTGACATGGATATTAGACTCTTATTAAAATTATTTTTTGTTAAAAAAATAATATAAAAACTAAAACTAATTCTTTTTTTTTTAAAAAAAAAGAAAGCAATGGGCACAGCCGAACCCAGCCTCAAAGCAGCTTGCCTCTGCCCACTAAACATCGAATGGGGATTGGGGGTATAGAAATTTTTTTTTTTTTTTTTATGTATGCTTGTAAAATGTACATGATGTACTTAAACCTCTTGTTACAAACGTGAAAAGATAGAGGCACAATTTATATATTGCATCATTTGACTATAAATTTAGATAAAATTTTTGGACAATTTATTATTAGTTTTCTTCTTCTTCTTTTTTATTTTTAATATTTACTTAATGAAAATAACATGATGATCACTCCCTGACTTTTCCTAGTCGCTAGCTAGATTATTATTGGCAAAAACACAAAGTATAGCAAGAGATATAGAAAAGATTTTTCTGATGAATTAAAATCAAAGAAGAATGACAACAAAAAATACAGAGTAAAAGGAACAAATGATCAGACATACCTTCTGACTGAGGAAGCTGAGCAGCAACAAACAACTGTTCCCCAAACCAACCCAAATTTACAACTGATACAAGGACTAGACATTCCAACACCACCAACAACATCTTCCAAAACTCAGAATTCAAAATACAAAAAATAAAAATAAAAAGAGAGAGAAGGCTAGTGCCTGCTTCAAATTCAATCAAGGAGTTAGGAGATGATCACAATTCAATCTTTTGTTCTCTTAATTAAAAAAAATGAAAACAATATATGTTTATAGAGAGAGTAAAGCAGGAAAGATTGCTATGGACCCAGGGCTGAAAAAAATTCCATGAAGTGTAAACCAGTCTCTTAATCATCTTGATTAGTATTTAATCAAGCACAGTATTTGAACAAGTCAACTCAATCAATTGCCTAATTATTATTATTATTATTAATGTTGTTTGTTCTTATGCTTTGTAGTCAAATTCAAACTTGCTATTGCTAAAGGCTGCTACGTGCATGAATTTGTGACTTGTGTTTGGTACAATCTTACATTTTTCTTCTATAAAGTAAAGTTTTATTATTATTATTTTATTTTGAATTAAAAGTGTCATATCTGCTGTAGCAAAATTGGAAATGTCAATCCTTTCAAAAAAAAAAAAAAATTGGAAATGTCAAAACTCAGAATCCAGTTTAAAGTCCTGGGCAGCTGAAATTATAATAAATGGCAATATTATTTTTTGAAGTAACAAATTGTGAAAAAAGAAAAAAAAAAATTAAAGTAGAAATCATTATAAAAAAGATTATTATAAAATTTGTAAAATAATATAAAGGTGTTCTTTTTACAATTTATCATTTTCTTTTTTCTAAATAGTTATAAAATTTTTCAGACAGTTTATAACCTCTTCTTCAGTTGCAACTATATATACAAAATACAAAGTTGAAATTGTTTAGTGTTTGAACGTAAAATTTGTTGCCGTGGATGATGTTTGAAAATTCACTGGTTTTAAGTTGGTCCAAATATGTTTAATTGTATAGCTACCATGGCATCAAGAAATCTCCTTTTATGAATATTCTTTGTTTATGAATATTTGACTTGTACGGCCTGACTAATAAATGTGTAATATTAAGTTGTTTAAAAGTTTTGTCCTAATTTATACTCATAAATGACGATAACTTATATGTAGGGCGGACTACAATAGAGGCTGGGGGGCCTAACAATTTTTGAAATTTTTTTAAATATATAAAAAATTATATATTTAATTTAAATATAAAAAATAAATTATAAATAATAATAAATTTAAAATTTTAAACCCCATAATTTTTCTTTTTTCGTTTCGTCCTTATCTATACATCAATTACAACATCAATTTAATAATTTAACAATTTATATAATATATTATTTAAATAAATATTTAAACAATCTAATATGACTCATAATAAATTATTAAAGTCTAAATAAAAAATAAAAGTCTACCAACTTTATTCTAAAATAAATTTATATTTAGAGAAAAAAAATATATCGATGTAGCATTCTTTATCACAGTCTATTACTTAGAAGATGATATATAATTAATTAAATATTTATAAGTACATCATATGTCGTCTTCATGAAAACGTTAACAGTCAAGTTTTCTACGCCAAGTTAGTCCATCAACTAACATTCTTTATAAGCATCAGCATCAACATTAGTTTGACGAAGAAAATAAAAAAATCTGGCACCTAGATAACGTAATCGCAATACGTGGCAGGAAACATCCACGCTACCCACGTGTCTAGCAACTGTAGAGAAAATCTTCAGTAAAACGAGGGAAAAAAAAAAAAAAAGGGCAAACTTTAACTGCAATGATTCTCAGGTTTGATTTGTTGAATAAATTTCGGATCCTAAAACCCCAACCCTAATTTTGAAATGGACCCACCAAATCCAACCAACGACGAGGATGACGAATTCTTCGACGCCCTCGACGATTTCCCCTTCTACGATTGCATTTCCACCGACCAATCACATCAATCCACTTCATACTCCAACGCGATCCCCTCCACTCTCCGGCGCCGTTCGCTCTCTCGCCGCCTAACCCAAGTTAACGACTCCAAAACGAGCATTGGAGAGAGGAGCTACAAAAGTTATCGGAAGTTGATCGAGAATGAACTCGATTTGGAGAGAAAATCTGAGTCGAGCGCGATCCCAGCTGACTCGGGACGACGCGAGAGTGGCGGGAACGGAGAGACGAACGAGGAATCGACGGTGACGACTGAGAATGATGTTCGAGTTGGTGACTCAGTGGACTCGGTCGATTCACCGGGTGAGTCATTAGAATCGTCGAGTTTGCTTGTTTATATAGCTGCTTTGGTGATTAAAGCAGTTTGGTTTCAATTTAGTTTGCTAGTAAGCTTCGTTCTGTTTCCTATACGGGTTTTATTTTTTTCATACATGATAATTGTGGACCCATTTCGTACTATAAAGCGTGGAAGAGAGTTTTTGTTACTAAAATTGTACAATCTTTGCAAATTGATCTGTGGGTTTGTTAGTCCACTGGTTTCTGGGTGGTTTAAAGAGCACGAATCTATATGGAAGCTGGTTTTTCGATTTGGATGGGGCTTGTTTTGGGCTATTTATGTGGGTTTCATTTTGTGCTGGTTATTGATTTTTTCAATTGTAATTAGTGGGTTATTTATGAGATATTTGGTGGAGGAACCAATCCAAATAAAGGAGACATTGAATTTTGATTATAAGGAGAACAGTCCGGTGGCATTGGTGCCACTAATGTCTTGTTATGGTGCTTCTTGTGGTGTCAAATGTGAAGAGAATAAAGATTCTTGGATGAGTTCGGAGTCACGGGTTATACCAATCGGTCATAAATTGCAGGTTACAGTGATTTTGACATTGCCGGAATCGGAGTACAACAGAAATCTTGGGGTTTTTCAGGTAACTATTTGATTTCATTGATCCAAAGTTTGTATCTTCTGATGCTATGTGTTCTTTGGTGTTTTAATAGTTTTATCGTCTTTCAATAGTTAATGGGTTTACGGAAGTATTACTTATGTCTTTGTGGTTAGCTGTTTTGCTAGTTTATTACTTTGTTACTGTAATTAGCTCTCTATCAATATAGAGCTTTACTTGTGATGGTTTGAAAGGCTTTTGCAAAATTATACTGTTTACATAATATCAAGTAACAAATATTGATAATGCAATTTATTAACTCAATTTCTTAGGGAAGGAAATTAAATTTCCAGCTAACACCATTTTTACTTTAGACGTGTTAATATGTTAGAAAGATTGCAACAAATCAAATAAGATGATAAAGCAGTTCCTCCTTCGAGTGAATGGAATTAGGTTGAAGTTGATTAAGGTTATATACCAGAATAATTGCCTTAGAAAATTTTGTGATCTACGCAACCAGTGACAATTAGTTTTTGCAGTAGTAAAATTAACAAGAATCTCTGGAGAGGAGATTCATTTCATGATAATATCATAAAAAAATATGGATCAGAATACTGAGTTAACCTGACTGCATCTATTATGACTGACTCCGTTAACATAAGAAATTTTTTTTTCTATTACCATAAACGCTACTCATTTGACTACGTACTTAAGATGCCTTATTTTGAACTTAATGCTCTCGGGCTAATGGATTAAAGCCAAAAATCTTTGAGATTGGTGTTGTTTCTTCTTTATTGTATAATGTCACCATTTGTTTCCCTTTTGTTTCTCTTTGTACTCAAGATAATGGGCACTAAGGATATCCTTCTAATTCATGGCTCATTTCCCCCTGTTAGTTTCTAGTTGGGTACATTTAATATCGATATATGATTAGTGCCTGTCTTAATCTTTCATGTTTTATTTTTCTGAAGGTGAGAGTAGATTTCCTTTCTGCTAATGGTAAACAACTTTCAAGTTCAAGCCATCCTTGCATGTTGCGATTCAAAAGTGAACCTATCCGCCTTCTCTTGACTTTCCTCAAAGCTGCTCCTCTTGTTGCTGGATATGTATCTGAATCCCAAACTATGAAGGTGAAGCTTAGGGGTTTTGTGGAAGGGAATGTTCCTACATCCTGCTTAAAGGTGATAATTGAACAACGAGCAGAATTCTGGCCTGGTGCTGGTATCCCTCAAATATATGACGTGTCACTAATCCTGGAGTCAGAACTTCCTTTATTCAAAAGGATTATATGGTATTGGAGGAAAACCATTTTCATATGGGTTAGCATGACTTTGTTTATAGTGCAGTTGGCCTTTATGTTAATATGTTGTAGGCCTGTAATCCTTCCAAAAGCAAGGCCTAGAGAGGGTTCTGCTAGGAATACTGCTATTCAAAGTAGTCTCCCTCACCAAGTTAGTTGAGACCTCAACTTCAGCAAACTTGATGAAAATGATGCAAGTAAGGTTTAACCACTGAGTATCTGTATTTGCTTTGTCTATTTATCTACAAGAAATGGAAGGCTAGAATGTTATATATAAAAAAATTAAAATTGTTTCATAAATGTTAGGATAGGATCATGCATGTTCTGTCATAAAACCAACAACAAACACAAGGATGGCATAATCAATAATTCAGAGAATCACAAAACTTTCCATTTTTATATATTACTTATGATCTTTGTGATTCTTGCTTTTGTTCAACTTTTGCATGCATCCACCCTTCAGTTTTCTTTTCAATATATATATTATTTTCGTTTTTACACCTTTCGGTGGTTGATTTTGTGTTTACTTTCTGTCATCGATCTTGAGAGTTTATTATCTACTTAATTATATCTGTTCTTTAATGTATTTGTCAAACTTGTGACTCCAACCTGTGTTATCTTGTGATTTAATTGTGGTTGGTTCTATAAACATTGAAAACATGATCACTTGAAGCCATCATGGAAAAACAAACAAACCAAAATTTTATGTTTTCTTGTTATGTTATGGTTTTTTTTTTTTTTTTTTGGAATGGAATATAATTATAAGATTAATAACTGCCGGAATCTGCCGAAATTAGTCATTAAACGTGCGGTTTGGATATATATTTCTATAACGGGGGATATTTACTTCTATAATAAGGGGAGAAAATTATCCATATATACTGATAAATGTGTATGGTGGGAATTGAATCCTTACTATTGAGGTGGGAGAGAGATGTGTTAACCACTTGAGCTATGAGTGAATGTGTTATTTTATTATGGTTTTGAACAAAGCGGGGATGGATTTTACTTATTTTTTAAGCGAATTATTACAACAGGGGAAGGTGAGAATTTAAAATTCCAACTCTTAAAGTGAATGTCAGTAAAAGGTAATTGCACTATATTAAGTGAAATTAAGATTTGTAAGAAATAACACAAATCTTCTCTGATGTTGATTAAATGCGAACGAGTTTTAAACTTGAAATCAGATCAAATTCGTAGTTTTAAGTTTTAACCTCAAATTAGTAGATTTTTTAGGTTCCTTCTCTGTATATTTGTTATTGAGTTAACCAAAATATTCTTAATTACTATCATGGACAATATTCATTCATCTAAGCGTTTCACTAGTTTCCCTCCACTAGATCTCCTTCTCGCTTTTATCTTTCTCTCTATGCATTTGTTTCTTTTCGCTCCACCAAAAAGTTACAGAACCTTGTCCTTAAAAATTATTCTTCATAAATCTATCACTAACAATAAGTTACCAATTTAAAGTTCAAATCATTTTACATTTAAGAACAAACGTCACAAAGAACAAAACGTTACACATTAAAAAAATATATATACTTGCATATTAATATTATAAGGTTACACACTAACATTTGAAAGACAGGATCTAAGGTGAAACATAGAGTGACCATTAAACAAAAGTTGTTTAATAGTTACAGTTAAAAAAATATTAAAATGTTCATATTCTAACATTGTAGAAATGTTTTGACAAGAACAACCTCACACTTCTGAGTTGTTATTTATTTATTATCTTCTAATTGTCATTTAAGTTTCTTGTAATCATTTATTATCATTATTTTGAGAGTTAAACTAAATAATCTCTCTACTAATTTTCTTTAATAATCCTGCTCGTTATAGGCAATTCCTCACTGACAACACAACATCAAACTAAGGTAAATCATACAACTTTCTACCACCAATAAATAGAACACCCTCTCACCATCATTAGAAGTTGTTGTTGTTTAGGTTTTTTTGGTATTTGATATGTAAGAATTGTTTTTATTTTTATTTAACTTTTTTTTTATCATGTAAATTAGACTAAGGGCTCGTTTGGGAAAGCTTTTACTTATGACTTTTGACAGTAGAAGAAGAGAAGTAAAAGCCTGAACTTTTAATTTACTGTTTGGATGATGTATTTCAGAAGAGCTTTTATATACATAAGAGCTTTTGAGACTGTTTGGCTGAAATATTTAAAAAAGTCTATAAATTATGGTAGGACATTTTTGCCCTTCAATAAGAGCTTTTAATACTGTTTGGCTATGAATATTTTATTATAATTTCTACCCAACATAATTTCAACTTTGTAACAAAAAATATAAGTAAAATTGTTAATAAATATTTAATTTATATGGGATAATATAATATATCAAAATTTATATTTTATGAACAAAAAAAATAATTAAAATTTATTTACAATTTTAGATACACACATGCATAATAATTTAGTACAAATTATGAAGATAATATTAGATAAAATTCTAATAATAAAAGTGAAGAGAAAGTCATGGAATGAATTGAAAATCCTAATAATAAAATTTATTTACTGTTTGGCTAGGACATGGAAGGAATTGAAAATTTGTTATTAAGTAAAATAAGGTCAAAATGGGAATTATAAAATTTTCATTAAAAAATTTTGGCTTCCCGGTCATTGGTCCAAAAGCTCTTTTGGAAAAAGCCACAAATTTTAGCTTATAGTGGAAGAGCTTTTATAAATCCAAAGCCTTTTTATTGAACCATCCAAACAAGCTTAGAAGTGGCTTTTGGATCCAAAAAGCCCAAAAGCCACTTCTATAAGCCATCCCAAACAAGGGTTAAATAGTTTTTGCTGGTCGTTTGCTATATAAACATGGAATTTGGGTTGGACTTCTATAAATTTCTGTGCGCGGCCAAGCCCGATACGAATCCAAAAAAATCTGGCCCGAATAATAAATTATTATTATGTATATACAAAGAATATAAACATTTTGTAGAATGTTGATGGGATAGGATTCACATGGGTCCAAAGAATTTTATGTCTTGTTTGCGTGTACAATACATTCCATGTTCACAACTTCTGCAGATGAAATGAATAGCATAACGACAAATTTCTATTATTGCATAGAAGGACATATTTCTATTATTGCAAGGAGGTTTATGACTTATGAGGAATGCATAGTCTGTTCCCTCATACTTTACAACGAGTAGCTGATCCCACATAAATTTAGATATATCAATAATAATAATAATAACAACTAGAATATAACGCCTGTATGTGTCATTAAAAGAAAATACAATAAAAAAGAAGAGGTAATTACACTCAATTTACTTGATATTTGACTAATTACATTTGGAATCAAAGTTTGTATTAATTGATACTGAATTCCCATTCCATTAAGTTTGACCGTTAAAATAAATAGTTGACCATCCAAAAATATTAAAATGACCAAAATACCCTTGGTTAAAAAATTAAAAATATAAAAAATAAACTTTTTTAAAAAATAATAATTATATAAATAAAAAAATAAAAATAAATTTTATCTAAACAAATGAATCTAGTACATTTTTAAAAAATATCTAAAAAATTTGTAAAATAATAATTTAAGATTTGTAAAAAAAATTCAGATCCAATCTAGACCGTCTATCAGAACTATCAGATTTGATGAACGATCCAGATGGTATCTTGACCAATTTTTTTTAAAAAAAATTAAAAAGTCCAAATTTGATCTGTACCGCCTCCACCTTTCGGCGGCAGGGGGAACTCCATGGAGAGATGGAAGTTCCATCCATGGAGATCTGTCAATGGTGGAGGCGGTCCAGATCAAATCTAGACTTTTTAATTTTTTTTAAAAAAAATTGGTCAAGATAACATCTGGATCGTTCATTAAATCTGATGGTTCTGATGGACGGTCTAGATTAGATCTGAATTTTTTTTTACAAATCTAAAATTATTATTTTACAAATTTTTTAGATATTTTTTAAAAATGGACTAGATTCATTTGTTTATATAATTGTTTTAGATAAAATTTATTTTTATTTTTTTAAAAAAAGTTTATTTTTTATATTTTTAATTTTTTAACCAGGGGTATTTTGATCATTTTAATATTTTTGGATGGTCAACCATTTATTTTAACGATCAAACTTAATGGGAGGGGAGGTCAGTGTCAATTAATGTAAACTTTGATTCCGAGTGTAATTAGCCAAACCTTCGGTAGGTTGAGTGTAATTAGTTCATTATTAATTTTTAAAAAAAATATTTTTTATATTTTTAATTTTTTAACTAAGAGTATTTTGATCATTTTAATATTTTTGGATGGTCAACCATTTATTTTAACGGTCGAACTTAACGGGAAGGGAGGTCAGTATCAATTAATACAAACTTTAATTCCGAATGTTAATTAGCTAAACTTTAATTCCAAATATAATTAGCCAAACCTCAGGTAGGTTGAATATAATAAACTCAAAACAGAACTACATACTTGCGACTGAAAAATGAGGAGAGAAAAATTCTGCCTTCGTGTTTATTTGGTCGACATAGGACATATTTCTATTATTACATGGAGGTTCTTAAGTAACTGATTCCACATGCACATTGATATATCAATAATAATAACAACTAGAACACAACACGTGTACATATATAAAAAAATAGATAATAAAAATACATAAAAAGCTGAGAATTACTTATATTTATGTGGTTGATATAGACAAATTTCTAAAAGACAATAAGAATGCATAAAAAGCTGATAATTACATGTCTTTATTTGGTCGACATAGACAAATTTCTAGAAGACAATAAAAAATACGTAAAAAGCTGAGAATTATATGCTTTCGGCTGAAGAAGGAGAAGAAAAAAAATCTTGGTGTCTCTTACTTCACAGCAAGTAACTGATTTCACATCAATAGATATATCAATAATAATAACAATTAGAACACGACAATATATATCATTGAAAAAAGATAATAAAAATACATAGAAAGTTGAGGATTTTAACTGTTTGTTGAAAAGTTTAGCTGTCATGATCATTTTATTTATACATAAAGATCATTTGTCTCATATTATGAGTTGCACTTGGTATGCACCCAATTAGTCTTACTCAATCTATGTATATTTTTCTTGTTCCGTGTTTATAAATTATCTAAATAAATATCATAACTAAATATTAGATGGAGAATAATAATTTAATTTTGAATATTAGATTAAGGAGAGACTTTTTTTTAATAAATATTATGAAATAAAAAAAAAATATCAAATCTGTGGTAGTACTACTAACCTTTATTTGATTGAAAATTGATTGACAAGGACTTAGTTTGATTGTAAAAAATCTTATCTTTTAAAAATACTGTCTTGTTGATTGTTGATGGATCCAAAGAATTTTATGTCTTGTTTGATTGTACGATGTTTACAACTCCTGTAGGATGAAATGAATCCCACAAGGACAAATTTCCACAAATGCTACTACATTTTCTCCCACTTTACACATTCACTAAACACTAAACAGTAAACAGGGTATGATTAGTGATGAATATTGGAAGAATATTTTAAAATGGAGATTGAATATAACAATACATACGTCGGCTGCTAATTTGTCAATTTGTAATAATGATTTCACAGTTTTTAAAAGCAGGTACGGTTGGAGTAGAACCGCGTGGCTTGCGTTGGAAACTTGGAATGCAGTTCTCACCAAACAACAAGTACTAGAACTAGAAGAAGAGGGTAGCAGTAGCAGTCGTGGTCTGGAGTGTAGTATGTATGGTAAAGGGACGAGCTAAAAGCAGAGCACGTGACGTGAGAGAGGTGAGAGCACGTGACGTGCATAGAAAGTTGAAGGTTATATACTTACGATTGAAGAAGAGACGCAAGAAACATCTATAGATATTCATTTATATAATTAGAAAAGTCGAATAAAAACATAGAAATAATATCTTGCATCGATGAAACCTAAATTTAGTCTTTCAACAACTGATTTTAGCAGTCTGTTGAAAACATTTGACTATCATATTCATTTTGTTTACACACAAAGATTCATTTGTCTCGTAATATATTTGGTATGCATCCAATTAGTCCTACTCCAATTATGTACACTCTAAATAAATATTACAACTAAATATTAGACGGAGAATAATAATATAATTTTGATTATTATATAAAGACCTTTCTATACGTGCAGACATAACTTTTTTAATAAATACTATGAACTTTTTTTTATTTTCATTAATTTGTAAAATTCATCTAACTTATGAGATTTTTCTTGTGCTTTGTGTCTCTTATTTAAAATCTATATTAGAACAAATAAATTACATCTATCAAATGCATATAACACTGTACTAATGTATATGTGATATAATCATTGAGTAGACTTCAAGGAACTGACCTCATCTTTGAGTGAAATATAGAAATTTTGTTAACATATGTTATACACCTATTTAGCAATTTAGGACCAAATTTTAACAAAAAATTAAATACATAAATGAGAATCCATTTCTATACATGATTAGGTATAGTTTCAGGTAAACGGTATAATAATATTATTTTGATTTTGTAAATATATATTTTTATTTCTTGAATAAACCTTTAATAATTAATATTAATGAATTTGTATTAAAATGACTAAGAAAAAACTAGAGAATTTTACTAAACATTGTGAATTGCGACCACTTTGCACGTTTTGCTGAGACGATGTCTCTCTTTTTATCCAAAGTCCAAACAGTAAATTTTGATTATTCTTAAGAAAAGTGGGTATCCACCATTTTGATATGGCTGGGGAATAGAGTTCATGTTTTTTCTCTTTAAAGTCATATATATATATATATATATATATATTATTTTTTAAGACGGACACCAATCCGATTAAGAGTTTGTTAATACGGTCTAAAAAGTAACTTTTACTGTAAAAAATAATCTCCTTATATTTTATTTATTTATAGATAAAGATAAAATTTAAACGAATAAAAAAGTGCATTATACATAAAAGAGTGATATTTACTAATAATTGACTTGCCAGGTTACATAATCCAAGATTAAGTGTAACAAAATTGACATTGACTAGGAGAAAAGTGTTGACTTGTCTCATGATTTATTGTGATCTTTTAAAAAAAAATTCAATCATGAATAATTGATTAATAAAAACTAATCAATTAATTGTTTCAAAAAAAAAAAAACTAATCAATTAAAAGGGTTATATTTTAATAGATTTTTAAAAAGGTTATTTAGATTAAATTAGAAAAACTTTTCCATAATTTATGGAGATTAATGATCAACTTTAGTCATGGGAAGATGAAAAGGGAAAAACTAAGAAATAGAGTCAGATATTGTTGCGACAGGATGATATTAAACATAAAAAATTACATATTAATTCAAGCTCCATATCTTATACACTCCTTAAACAATCTTTCAATTTTCAACAAATAATGATAAATTTGGTTTGGTTGATGCATTTTAGAATTTAGTCATCCTTAACATTTAAGGTTAGTTTATGTAAATTATTAACTTTTAAATTTTAACGTGGGTATGAGAAGTTGGATGCGGGAAGAACTTTTTTGGATGACAATAGAAAGAGGTCCTTAATTTTTTCTTACTTCAATACTTAAGTTTGAAAACTTTAATTTCAATTTGTTGAAGTTAAAAATTTAAATTAAAAAAATTAGATTGATTTAAATTGACATTGTTTTAGTATATTAAAATGTATTCTTATATTAAATTTACAAATAAAAAGATTAGAAACAAGAGCAAATGATTGTTTCTTTTTCTTCTTTTTTTTCCCACTTTTGTATTGTTATGATTTTCTATATTTATAATTTTTTTTAATTTTTAAAATCATACTAATTGGTTAAAGTATAAAATTCAAAATCTTCTCGTAATTATGGTGGTCTGCACCTCTCCAATTCGTGTTAGTGGTAAAAATCGCATATAAAGTAATTAATCTCAATAGATTCTGATGGACATTTGAACATAATTAAAAAAAAATATAAGAGATAATGAACCGGTAAACCAAAAGTGTTCCAACAAAACCTCATACTTTAATTTTATTAGTATTTAATTGAACTTTGACGATAAAAGGTAACAATTATAGTAGAATACTTTTTATACATCACAATCACCTCTAAATTTACATAAAATATAAAACCCTTATTTTCTAAATTCACATCTTAATTTAATTATGTTTAATTATTATTAATTAGGCACGCTCTGCATTTTTGTAGAAGGAGACACTCTTGGTGATCCATTTTAAAGGCTTGTCTATGTACCTAATCGTATTGTACACCCAAGCACCGCATATAGCTCCAAGAATTGGTGCAACCATATATATCCATATGCTCTTATATTGGTTTGACACTATTGCTGGCCCCAAGCTTCTTGCTGGATTCATTGATCCCCCTGAAATTGGGCTGCGTAAATAGAAAATAACATCATTAATATATAATTTGTTTAGTTTTGAAGTGTTTATAAGATAAATACGAATGAGTCCTTATCAAGTGCTAACATATCTACTTTAATCAAATATAAGAGAAAATTAATATAATCTATTATAGATTAGAAGTGATTAGGTACATACCCGGAAATCATGATATTAAGTAAAATGGTGGAGCCAACGGCGATTCCGGCGAGCTCACCAGTCTACATATATAAACAACATAACAAATATAAGAATATACCCAACATCAGATGAACAAGGCAAAATTATTTAAAAAATTAATTTGCTATAATTAAATCATATTCTGTAATAATAATTATCATAAATTAAAATTAGAGGCAAGAAGATGGAAACTGACAGCTCTGCTATCGGTGCTGACACCGGATATGATAAACATGAGGTAGAATGTTGTGATGAACTCAATTACTAATGATTGAATATCTGACCCAGTTGGAAGTGTTCCTGCAAAGTGATAATGTTTTCCATTGAATAGCAATCTCAGTGTTCCTGCTGCCAGTGTTGATCCAAGAACCTGAGCTATTACATAAGCTGGAACCTGCCACATAGACACCAGGTTACTAAAAAAAAATCATATCCAGGTTGCAATATAATAAAAAGAAAATGGTGGGAGCTTACTTGTTTCCATGGAAATCTTTTGCAGGTTGCAAAAGCAATGGTGACAGAAGGGTTGAAATGGGCACCAGAGATATGACCAACAGAGTAAACGAGGACCATCACAGCCAGTCCCCACACTATTGAGATCCCTGGAAGTGTCACCACTTTCTCGTAACTAGAATTCACCACCACCGATGCACAACCCGCAAATATCAAGAAATATGTACCCACAACCTCAGCAATTATCTGCACATCCAAATATATAATTGATGTTGATGTTAGATGTTGAAGATGGTGACCAGATGAAACCGGCCAAATGAGTTTTTGAAAAAAAAAAGTGAAGAGTTGTTACTACCTTTTGCACAAAAGGAACAGAGAAGGCAGAGTCTTGCTTGGGTTTGGGGGACGAACATGGAGGATTTTGAATGGCTTCATCTTTCACAGTCAGAGTAACTGCACGGTTTTCATTGCTTGAAATCTCTGCCATCTAGTGCACAACAGAATTGCAATGAACAACAGAGAGAGAGAGAGAGAGATTTCAGATTTCTGCTCAACTAGCTAGAACAGAGCAAAGCATGTCCAATTTATGCACGAGAAGATCCAATTGTTGGGTGACAAACAAAGGAGAGAGAGAGAGAGAGAGGTGGGGTAATGAATGAATTTTTAACAGGGAAAATAGAAAGCATTGATGGCTGCTTCAATACTTTTGTGAATGATAGTGTAGTTACAGATCACTTATCATATCAGTTAGGACAAAAATTTTGTGATAAAATTTGGATTATTTTATGACAGAATAATTTTTAAAAAATAAGTACTTTTTAATTTTTATAATAAATATAAAAGGCCAATTTTTTTATTTTCGTCTAAGGCACAAATGAACTTAAGCCAGCCCTGGTTGACACTAAAGTGAGAAGGGATCTGGTTTATATATATGTGTATATATATATATATATATATAAATTTAAAAATTGGTTTGTAGTTATTGTAATAAAAAAAATTACAGTTTTTCTTCTTTTTTACATTTTCATTATTTTAATTTTTAATTTTTGTTTATAGGTTATAGCTTGTCGGATTCAAATTGCTCTGAAAGAAAATTATAAAAATCGTTATCTATCAAAACGTTTCTCAGATCCCCAGTACAGGAGCTCCGCAAGAATTAACCTAAACTGTAATAATATTAGTTTATGTCTAATTGCACCAAAACAGGTAAGAATCTGAATTATTTATTAGTCTTATGGAATGCTATTCAAGTTTTTACAAGGCATAAGTTAAGGTATATAAAATCCAAATCTACTATATCTAAATTACAAGTATCAAGCCTTCAATCATGCTATTATATACCGAGCGAAGAATAAAATAATTACGTGTTTGTTAAGAAACTGTTGTTTCTGTTCCTAGTCTAGCTAATAAAGTCGCTCATATGCTTGCTAAGTTGGCTACTGTTATAGAATATTAGTAGATTTAATTAGAGGATTTTCTTTCTTATATCGGAGTCTTATTTTTGATGACTTTAGACCTAGTCTTTCAAGCCAAACTCTCTCTTCAAGAAGAGGGAGGGCAAATTTAGTAATACAATGAGCAATAATGTAAAACTAATAGAAGAAGAGAGAAGCTCAACTAAACAAATAAGAATATCCTTTATAACAAGAAATTCCCTTCAACTAAATAATACTCCCTAAGCCAATCCTGGATCCAGCCGAATCCACAGCTGCATCAGTATTGATTTTTGAAAAAAACCAACACCTGGAGGAATTCATCAATGCTCGACACCATGGGGCGGATGAGAGTTCACAGTGCTGACCAAGGCATATTAATAATCAGAACAGAATGCATGAGCCAATCAATCACCTCGTCAACAGATAACCGAGGCTCCCAGCGATTACGCTGAAACCATAAACGCAAAAGCACGATAACAAATTCCTCAAGCTCTGATCGCTGGAGCTGATTACTACACACAAGAATGAAATCCTGGAAGCTTAACGAGAGGAGGAGAAATGATCCACAAAAAAACCTGCAAGCTTTACGAAACTATTTAAGCATGGGGCGGGTTCAGAGAGCATGCAAGGTAGTCTTCGAATGACAAGAACACATAGAACAAAGTGGGGAAATAGGGACTTGGTGTCTCGCAAGATTAACATTATTAGGCAACCAATCCTGACACGCACGCCAAAGAAAAAATTTCACCTTTGGAGCAACATGAAGCTTCCAAAGAAAAGTCCACCAAGCAGATAAACCAATCGGCTGTGAAGAGAAGAAACCGAGCCATGACTCCGGCCAACCTTTTAACCACTTTGCACTGTATAACAACCTTCCTTACTATAATGCCAGCAGAAACCATCCCTATAAACAGAGGAGCAAGGAAGAATACTTAAGATCAAAGCAGCATCCTCCGCAAGAAAAAACTCCCTAATCAGAGAAATATTCCAGCCACCCGTAGGAGATTTAATACTACTACGAAAGCATGCTCACCCAAAGTAGCAGAAGAGATGATACGGAAGGTAGTAGGGCGGGGAACCGAATGGTCTTTATATATCTGAACCGATAAACCATTACCAATCCTCCACCGAACCCCCAATTCAAGAAGCTCCCGCCCCAAAGGATGCTTTTCCATAAGTACGATCCCGAAGAGTTAGCAGCTGCATGCAAGAAATCCACATTCGGTATGCTTTAATGACTCATGCAGCCAAGGAAGAAGGATTGCTTAACAATGGCCAACATTGTTTTACTAGCAATGCTTTATTAAATATTGAAAGATCGTTGAAGCCCAAACCGCTTTTCGCCTTACTTGCACACAATCGGTCCCATGAACACCAATGGAGTTTTTTCGAAGAACCGTCACTACCATACCAAAACCGAGTACTCATACGATGAAGATCATCAATTAGGCCCTGGGGAAATTTAAATAGAGTCATAGAGTATGCCGGGATAACTTGGATGACCGCCTCTAGGAAGAATACTAGTAAAAATCTAATGGGATAAAAATCTAGTGAAGAAAAAAGAGTAAAGAGCATATTATTTCCTCCTAATCGTCAACTTCCCTTAATAAATATGCTTCCACTCATTATGATATGGATTTTTCAATATTTTTGCCAAATTTTCAATTGTTACATCCCAATATTATGCACCAACATTTTGAATATCACAATTGGTAGTCCATAAATCTGCTAAATGGTAATTTAAGCATATCTTTGAATTTTTATATCACCACATTTTGGAGATAATATGAAGATTAAGAACTTTAATGAAATGTTCAACTCCTTTTAACTTGATTCATTTTTATATCATATCTAATACAAATTATTTTATTTTAGAAACACCAATATATTGCAATCTCAAATTTGGACCATGAAGTTCTTCTCTGTTTATCTCCGAATAATAGTAATTATCTCGGGTTTTGTGATTAATAGATTATTAATATTAGCTAGTATATAATAACTTACGTTTAAAGAGTTGTTGCATGATGTTTATTATTGGCAAAAATGTTGCTGGAATCAGGAGAATCATATTATATGAACAACTCTTCCCTTTTGTTTTTTAAACTGACACCAGTTAGTTTATTATTCATGATTGGAAAATAATTTTAAAAGTACTATAATTTTGTTTATAATTTTAGAAGAAAGATTAACTAACTTCACATAGATTAGGAAAAATAGAACAAATTTTCTTTATGTTATATTTAATTTCTGTCAAATTTTAAGATTTTATTATATACCCGATTATGCTGTTCTTATCCAGTTGTTGATGATGTTATGATATTTTAGAATCAGGAACTTTGGTTCCCATTAATTTGTAAAATTTAGCTAACTGATGAGATTTTTCTTGTGCTTTGTGTCTCTTATTTGGGAATTAAAGTTTTTATTTTTACAAATTTACAATAGAACAAATAAATCACATCTATCAAATGATTCTGACGGTCAGAATTAAAAAAAAAATTATTTCAAAAATTAAAACGATCTAATTACTACCTACTTAATTACATACAATCTAACAAAACAATTATTATATAAATTACACTACATGTTCACCATATTTTACATAAATATGCGAGTATTTTAGATCATTCTAGGATATTTTTACAATAAAGATATTACACCTCATATCAACATCGGTACCCTTGAGATACAGAAATATCAGTTATTATTTTTTATACTTTTTAATTGTGGTTATTTTCCTCTACGGCTCTGATGTCTATCGGTATTAGGACTACTTATGGAAAACTCTTCTTGACACGGAAATGAGATCAAATTCAACCTCAAATTAGTAGATTTTTTAAGTTCCTTCTATGTATATTTGTCATTGAGTTAACCAAAATACCCCTAACTATTAGAGCTGACAAAAATTTCTGGTCCGTCCTGATCCATTTGGGGCGACTTTGCATAACTTAAAATGAGGATCAAGTCGGGCCGACCAAACTTGTTTGACCCAGGTTGCCTGGTTTGGGTTAAACAATTATGGTCCGATCCGTCCTGTTTAATCCGGTATTATTTAATTATTTTTTAAAATATTAAAAATATAAAAATAAAAATAAAACTCTAATATCTTATTTCTTTATCTAAATCTTTATACTTGAATTTATATTTTAATTAATTAATTTAATAACTTAATTTTTTTTTATTGCTACATATTTATATTTAAAATAAACCATACTTGAGTTGAAAATATTAAAAATGGATGGATTTTTAAATTGAATATTCTATATTTCTTTTTCTATACTGCTATTGTTACAAGAAGTTGATGAATTTTGTTAAATAATGTAAAAGCTAAGGCAAGTTGTTGTTTTTCTCTGTTTTATTTAATTTATATATGGTTAAGATTTAAAATTCGAATTACAATAATTTATACATATGCTATTTATTTTACTGACTTCCAATAAAAACTTCACAATTTCAAAACACGTTATGTTGAAGGAGAAATACGAGGAGAAGAGATTTAATCTAAAATTTGAATTAGAGCAATAGATGTCGACCCCTTGTTTGTCGACTTTTAATAAAGATTTCACGGTTTCCAAAACCACGTACGGTTGGAGTAGAGCCACGTGGATTGAGTATTAGAGTATCTCCAAGAATACTTTAAAATGAAGTATATTTTCGTATTTGGAGTACCATTTGCTTTAATAATACTCCATCTGTAACATCCCGGATTTCGGGTAATGAATTTTTGATATATATGAAATATGTGAAAATAAATTTTTACTATTTGAGGGGGTGTAAATGTAATTAAATGTATGTTTATTTTATGATTTCCAGCGGACCGGATTGAATAGTGAAAAATGGAAAAAAAATGAAAAATTGGAAAACTGGACCAGAGAGCATCGCGACCTGGTCACCGCGACCACAGGTCGCGATGGCTCGCTCGCGGTGAAAAACGCAAAATCTGGCAGTGAGTACCGCGACCACAGGTCGCGATGGCTTGCTCGCGATGAAAATGGCAAAACCTGGCAGTGAGCAACGCGACCAACCACCGCGACCACAGGTCGCGATGGACTGCTCGCGATGAAATTGTCAAAAACAGGCAGAGAGCAACGCGACCATTCGCGCGACCAGGGCGCGCTCGCGACGAAGGCGGTGCGCGCACTCCAGTGAGTGTCGCGACCTGGTGCCGCGACCACAGGTCGCGACGGCGGTCGCGGTAGCGAAAAAAATATAAAAAAAAGAAGTGGCTTCTCGAGGAAGCCAGAAATCATCACAGAACAGAGAGAGAGAGAAAAGAGCGAGAAAAAGAAGAAGAAGAAGAAGAAGAAGGAGAAGAAGAAGAAGAAAGAGAGAGAAGAGAAAAGGAAGTGTAGGAGGAAAGGAAAAGGGAAAGAAATTATGGAACCGCGATTTGTCGAACGAAAACACGGATTCCAAGTAGGTGTACGTTTGTTTTCGAAATCGTTACGAAAAGTTTCTCGTTATTGTTTTCGTTATCGTTTTTGTTTCCGTTTCCGTTTTCGATTTCGTTGGAAGATTTCGTTTTTGATTATTCGTATGAAAAGTGTTTATTTTATATGTAAAAATTGATGATTGGTAGATCTATGGTTAATTTCGAACCGTTTTTATGATAGATCATATTTCGAATGTATTTTCGAACATTTCGATTTCGTTAAAAATATTTGATTGAGATTTTCGTAAAACTATTGATTATGTTTCTTGATGAATACTATGTGATTTGGATGTATATTGAATAATTATTGTTATTGATTACTTATTATGTCATTTACTGTGAGTATAGTTTGTCCGAAACGGCCCTAGGATACGTAAACATAGAAACGGATATAGGAGGTTGGTATACCAGCTGGGTTTTACCTAGCAGTACTGCGCCGTTATTATTGTGTGATTGTTGTTGCGGGGCAATCTCGGACAATCACACCGATTTTAGTGATCGTTGTTGCGGGGCAATCTCGGACGATCACAATAATACTAGCGATTGTTGTTGCGGGGCAATCTCGGACAATCGCGATGATATTAGTGATTGTTGTTGCGGGGCAATCTCGGACAATCACGTGATATCAGTGACTGTTGTTGCGGGGCAACCCCGGACGTCACATTGACCCATATTCCAGTCCTAGAATGTTTAGTATTCTAGTGGGCCAGAATTGATTGAAATTCAAAAGTGAAACGAACATTATTGACTTCATTATTGAAATTAAAGTAATTGGAATTGTTTAATGCTTTGATTTTCGAAAGTTAATTGTTTTGAAATGCAATAGAAATGGAATTGTTTTGAAATATATATATTGTGATTTATATACATTTATATTATGATTTATTTAATTGAGTTTTTAGTACACCCACTAAGCTTTATGCTTAGCGCGTTAGTTTGTTTCTAACGCGTAGGTACCAGGAATCCAGAGGAGGCTAAAGATTGAAGGAAGAGCAAGTTGCAGACCGAGTCACAGAGATTGTACAGTTGGGTAGCTATATTTATGTTATGTGTATATATATATTTTGAAAGCATGCATATACAGGAAATTTGTAAATACGTTTTGTAAAATGTTTTGTAATTAATTAGTTTATGATTTATGTCTCTTATTATTAAAACTGTTTGTAAATATTAAGGTCTGTTTGTTTTATTTTATAAATTGTGATTGATAAGTCGTACTAAACGGCAGAGTGCGCAATTGTTTGAAATTGATATTGAAGTGTTATTGAAATTGGAATTGAATTGATTTGTGGAAAATAGGTTTTTGGAAAGTCCGAAAAACAAACGGTACTCTGCCGGATTTTTTGTAAAAAGTTTAATTAGTTTTATGGGCTCACAATGATTTTTGAAAACATATAAAACTGATTTTAAAAGTTCAGAAAGTCCGAGTAGCGCGCCCCGGATCGGTCCGGCCGGATCGGGTCGGGGGGTGCTACACCATCTCATATTCTTTAAGAAATTTTTTTAGACTTTTGCTTTCTCTCACTCTCAATTTGGAGTGCCATTTTACATACTCCATAATTACTTTTAACTTTTTATATTTTCATTTTATCCTTATATCTATAGTGATAAACAAATATTGGATATTGATATCCTTTTAAACTTTCCAATTAAATTTAATTAACGTATAATAACTTATAATTTATAAGTCATATAACTATAAAAATTATACCATTACAAACGTCTCATCAAAATCTTTAAAATGAGGCTACTATTAAATATTTATTTCTTTAAAAACAAATTGAGTAATTATTATTTCTATACTATATATAATAGACATTTTAATAATTATAAGTTAGTATTAAAATAAAGAATATTATATATTATAGACATAATAATAATTATAAGTTAATAATAAAATAAAGACCGAGATAGTCACATTAATATTAAAATTCGAAATGAAGAATAAAAATGACATAAAAACATTACAATAACTATAATAAAAAAAAGACAAAAAAAAAAAAATAACAAGTCTAGCAACATTAAACATAAATACGTAATACTCAAGGTATTAATATTCTGGAAGGTCATCCAAATGGTATCCATGTCCACCGGAAAACTGACTAAAACTATCAGTCGTTGATCCTTCAGCTTGATAATTGCTATTTTTTTTCAAGAATTTCCATCTTCTTTTTTCGGAAGTACTCGTATTCGTTGGGATTTTTTATGAAATCCAAGTCTATCATCATAATTTTATATAATTTAAGTGAATATAAATTAAAATTTTATATAATTTAAGTGAATGTAAATTGAAATATTATATAATAAATTAATAAAATTATATTATAATTTTAATAAAAAGATTTTATATAATTTATAAATAATATTTATAAAAATTTAGTGTAAAATTAAAGTGATATAAAAATTAATTTATAGTAATAAAATTAAAAAAATAATAAAAATATAAAATATTTTTAAGATAAAGATAGAAATTAAAAAAAAAAAAAAACACAAAGAAACAATAATGAGTAGTAACTCGTTTCCCTCCGGAATATCTACTTCTCTCTTTTCTCTTACTCTTTATGCGTTTTTTTCTTTTCTCTCCGCCAAAAAATTACAAAACCTTATCCTTTAAAACTTGTTCTCCCTAAATCTATCACTAACACCTAAATCTATCACTAATAAGAAGTTGTCAATTTAAAGTTCAAATCATTACAAATTAAGAATTAATGTCACACGTAAGGTTAGTAAAATAGTCTGAATTTACTGAATTCAGACAGTACCCATATAATACAGTTTGGAATTAAATCCGGACCATATTTTAAAAAATTTAAATGTTAACTTACTTTTAAACTCGTATTTAAATACGGGTTTACCCTAAATCCGCGATAACCGTAAAAAAAAAAACTTAAGGGTTTTCTTTTCTTGGACCATGCTCTCTCTCTCTCCCAACTAGTGATGACCACGGTTTCGGAATCGGAGGTTCCCCTCCGGTTTCGGTTCTTGATCCGGTTCTTAAAACCGGTGTTTCCATGCTGATTCTAATTTCGATTTCGAAACCGGAATTAATTTTTTTTTTTACTCTGAGATATAAATTTTTTTTTTTTAAAAAAAGACTCTGAGATATCAACACGGTTTATTCTAAAAATAATTCAAATTTTTTTTTGAAAAACGCGAGCTCACTTAAACAGGCAATTCAATTAAACACAAACTACGGTGCGCACCCACTGGCCAATCACCTACTGGCCAACTCTGCTCCTATGCTCCTCTTCTCTCACTTTTATAGTTTTATGAGTTTCAAAAAATAAAAGGTTAAAAAGGTTATGAGGGAAACTGATACAATAAAAAACAAAAAACCAAAGCATGACATGATGACTCGCGGGTTCAGTCATGTATGGCCCTCAGCAATTGTCGAACCATGATATGCTGCACAGCTGCAGTCACCTACACTATTGGGTTTTTCTTGGTTTCAGATTGATCAAAAAATTTTAAACCTTTTCCGTGATTGTCACTTTTACTCGTCGAAGGATATATGTAAAAACACAGATTTTTTTTTTTTAAAAAATAGAATAATATTTTTTTTTGTCTAATCTTTGTTATATTATAAGAAATTCATTTCCCTTTCATCTTTTATTTTTTGTCTTCTCAAGTATTTTTGCCCCATTTGATTAGTTTTACATTTATTGCATTTTAATTTAATTTTTTTTAGTTTCTTAATATGTATTTTTATCACTGTATCTTAAAATTTTATGTTAAATTATTTTCACTTTTGTTTAAAAAAAATTTAAAATTAAAATCTTGTTTTATTTTAACCCACAAATAAAAATTTAATCGGTTTTAAAAAAAATTTACCCATAAAAATTTGGGTTAAAATATAGATAAATAATAGGGTTAGGGTTATGTCAAATCCGCATATTTTACATGTCGGGTTTAAACCCGCACTGGAGTCCATATAAAGAGTTTAGGACGGTTTAAATCCTTTGAAATTTATAGAATTTTTTACGAATTTATATACGGTTCGTGTTTAGACCCTTGTTTTGCCAAGCTTAAACTCCGACTATAAGAATAAATATTACACATTGAAAAAAATCAATTACATACAAATCCTATAAGATTACACACTAATATTTAAAGGTCATGATCAAGGCGAAACATAGAATGGCCATTGAAAAAAGGTTAAGAAATTATAGTTGAAAAATGTATCTAAAATGTTTATATTCAAACATTATAAAAATGCTTTGATAAGAACAACCTCACACTTATCAAATTGTTATTTAAGTTTCTTTTAATTATTTATTATTATTATTATTATTTTGAAAGTTAAAGTAAATAACCTCTCTGCTAATTTTCTTCAATAATCCAGCTCATTTTAGGCAATTCTTCACTGACACCACAACATCAAACTAAGGTAACTCTAGAACTTTTTACCACCTATAGAAAGAACACACTATCACCATTGTTACCACCAGAAAATGCGGAACCAGAAAATATCATCATGTGTCAAAAGCTCCAGAATCGAGATGAGGTTCGGAAGTAAGATGGTCGGAGGGGTAACAGTGCCAAGGGTCCCATCGATCATGTCAATTAGCTAGTCACGTCAACTAATCAGCAGTAATTCCGTTACAGTGATCCAGCCACTATAAAAGGGCCAGGGTAATTAGCTCAAGGTAAGTTTTCTTTTTCTCAACAAAATTTACATTATTACTTTAGATTTCTCTTCTTTCTTTTCTATATTCGTGGAGAATTCATTGATATCAATCTTCCTACTAATTTAATCATCGGAGGGTAATCCCGACCAGTTGTCGGAGTCCCTTCTAACTATCCTTTCCTCTAAATAACGTAGGATCAGAGAGACGGCATCCGAGTAACAAGTGGAATATCAACAACCATTATTAGAAGTTGTTGTTGTTTAGTTTTTTTTTTGTATTTAATAAATAAGAATTGTTTTTATTTTTATTTAACCTTTTTTTGGTCACATAAATTGGAATAAATAGTTTTACAGGTTGTTTGCTATATGAACATGGAATTTCGATTGGATTTTTATATATTTCTTTCCGGGGATAAGCCCGATACGAATCCAAATTTACTGTTTTGTAGACTGTTGATGGGATAGGGCTCTGGGTTCACTACTCCTGTAGCCTGTAGGATGAAATGAATCCTATAACGACAAATTTCTACTATTGTATATAACGACAAATTTCTATTATTGTATGTAGCTTTATCTGGAATGCATAGTACATTTTCTTCCACTTTACAGTAACTGATCCCACGTAAAAGTAAATATATCAATAATAATAATAAGGGTTGTTATCAAAAACACTTCCAACATATTAAAATACATTTTTTACCACTCATTATTTTTATATTTATCAAAAATATTCTTACTGTTACTTTTTTCATCCAAAAAGTCAACATAATTAGTTTGACCTTTAAATATAAAAGTAATAAAATAATTCAATATAAAAAACTATTTAAATGTATAATGAATTAATATTTAATAATATTTAAGTTTTTTTTTTGAAAAAATAATATTTAAACTGTGTGGTGTGAATATGGTTCCATAACATTTATTTATTTATTTTTATTTTTTTTAAATATTATCATTCTCCCCATAACATAACATGCATGAAAAATTTTTATTAAAAAAAAGTGGTCTGAATTTCCACGGTGCATTTCAAATTTTCACCATATTAAAAAAATATATATATTAAAAAGCGGTGGATATAATCCACACCATGAGGCATAGATGAATCTCTACCTCCATGAGAGGGTATCTTACCACACCTAGATCCATTTTAGCACCTCACAGGCTCACACCGGCACGGCCTCCATGAGGGGGTGAGTGGGAAAGCAAAACGAGAGGAAAAGATTTTTTTTTAAAATTTTTTAATATTAGTATTTTTAAATGATTTTTTATTTAATTTAAAAATTATTTATTAACTTTATTATTTTGTAATTACTTTTATACCCTTCAGTAAATTGTTTTTTTAAAAAGTCAGCGTAATGAATATGGGTCTAAGTACTTTTAAATTAAAAAAGTAACGGAAGGAGTATTTTTAATAAATATAAAAATAGTGGTAATAAAATAATATATTTAAATTTATTAGGAGTATTTTTAATAATATACCTAATAATAATAATAACACCCGGAACACAGAAAGACAAGTCTATATACCCCTAAAAAAACACAATAAAAATACATAGAAAGTTAAAGTGTAAAGACTATATACGTGCGGCTGAAGAGGAAGAAGAAAAAAATTTTGGCATCATTCATATTTATTTGGTAGACAAAGACAAATTTCTATTATTGCCGGAGGTTTGAAAAGTGCTGACTTTGTCTCATGATTTATCGTGATATTTACATAAAGGAGCAATCAATCATGAATAACTGATTATTAAAAGGGTTATATTTTAATGAATAAACCAGTCAAACTAATCAAAGTCAAAAACTAATCAATTAAAAGGGTTATATTTTAATTGATTATTAAAAGGGTTATTTAGATTAAATTAGAAATGACTTTTCCATAATTTGTGCAGAGTAATGATCAACTTTAGTCATTGGAAGATAAAAATGAAAAAAAATAGAAAATAGAGGTCAGATATTACTGCGACAGGATGATATTAATCTTGAAAAATCCCATATTAATTCAACCTCCATATCTTACATATTTGGGGTATAATTAAAAAATTAAGAACTAATGAGATCTGTCGATATTAATTATTAAACGTGCGGTCCGGATATCTACTTCCGTAACAAGATATATATAGTCTCACAATAAGGGGATAACACTACCCACACATACTAGTAAATGTATATGATAGGAATTGAACCATCACTATTGATATCTTATATACTCCCTAAACAATCTTTCGATTTTCGACAAATAATGATAAATTTTGTTGTTTGATACATTTTAGAATTTAATTAAAGTCATCCTTAACGCTTAAGGTTAGTTATGTAAATTATTAACTTTTAAATATTTGATGCGGGTGTGAGAAGATGGATGTGGAAAGAACATTTTTGGGTGACAATAGAAAGAGGTCCTTAATTTTGTACTTGAATTTTTTGTTACTTCAATACTTAAGTTTGAAATTTTTAATTTCAATTTGACAATAGTAGTAATTTTGTTATAAAAAATAAATAAATAAATAAATAATATATATATATATATATATAAATTAAAAAATTAGATTGATTTAAATTGACATTATTTTAGTATATTAACATGTATTCTTATATTAAATTTACAAATAAAAAGATTAGAAACAAGAACAAATTTTTTTTTCACCTTTTGTATTGTTCTGATTTTCTATATTTAATTTTTTTTATTTTTAAAAACATAGCAACTGATTAAAGTACAAAATTTAAAATCGTCTCATAATTATAGTGGTATATTCCTCCACAATCCATATTAGTGATAGAAAGTCACGTATAAAGTAATTAATTTCGATAGATTTCGGTTGACTTTGAAAATAACTAAAGAATATAGGAGAGAATACCTGTAAATCAAAAGTGTCCCATCAAAACCTCAACTTTCATTTCATTAATATTTGTTGAACTATTACGCATAACAAATAAAATGATAAATGGTAACAATTAATGTACAATACTTTATTCACTTCTTGTACATCACAATCACCTTAAATTTACATAAAATACAAAAAACCCTTATTTTCTAAATTAACTTAATTTATTATACTAATTATTATTAATTAGGCATGCCATGCGCTTTTAAAGAAGGAGACAGTCTTGGTGATCTCTCTCAAAGGCTTGTCTGTGCATTTGACCATATTATACACCCAAGCACCACACACAGCCTCAAGAGTTGGTGCAACCATGTATATCCATATGCCCTTATATTGGTTTGACATTATTGCTGGCCCCAAGCTTCTTGCTGGGTTCATTGATCCCCCTGAAATTGGGCTGCGTAAATAGAAAATAACATCATTAATATACAATTTGCTTGATTTTAAAGTATTTATTAGATAAATACGAACGAGTCCTTATAAGGTGTTTTACCATATCTACTTTAATCAAACATAAGAGAAAATCAATATAATCTATTATAGATTAGAAGTGATTAGGTACATATCCGGAAATCATGACATTAAGTAAAATGGTGGAGTCAACGGCAATACCGGCGAGCTCACCAGTCTATAGAGATAAACAATAGAACAAATATAAGAATATATCCCAAATTAGATGTACCCAAGGCAAAATTATTATTAAGTTAATCTGGTCTAATTAAATCATATTCTGTAATAATAATTATAATAACTTAAAATCAGAGGCAAGAAAATGGGTACTAATCGCTCTATGATAAACATGAGGTAGAATGTAGTGATGAACTCAATCACTTATGATTGAATATTTGACCCAGTTGGAAGTGTTCCTGCAAAGTGATAATGTTTTCCATTGAATAGCAATCTCAGTGTTCCTGCTGCCAGTGTTGGTCCAAGAACCTGAGCTGTTACATAAGCTGGAACCTGCCACGTAGACACCAGGTTACTAAAAACAACCATATCCAGGTTGCAATATAATAAAAAGAAAATGGTGGGAGCTTACTTGTTTCCATGGAAATCTTTTGCAGGTTGCAAAAGCAATGGTGACAGAAGGGTTGAAATGGGCACCCGAGATATGGCCAACAGAGTAAACGAGGACCATCACAGCCAGCCCCCACACTATTGGGATCCCTGGAAGTGTCACCACTTTCTCGTAACTAGAATTCACCACCACCGACGCACAACCCGCAAGTATCAAGAAATAGGTACCCACAACCTTAGCAATTATCTGCACATCCAAGTATAATTGATGTTGATGTTAGATATTGAAGATGGTGACCCGATGAAACCGGTCAAATGAGTTTTTGAAAACAGTTTCATCAAATGAGTTTTTGAAAACAAGGAATAATAATTAATTGAGTTAGAAATTCAAAAGTGAAGAGTTGTTACTACCTTTTGCACAAAAGGAAAAGAGAAGCCAGAGTCTTGCTTGGGTTTGGAGGACGAACATGGAGGATTTTGAATGGCTTCATCTTTCACAGTCAGAGTAACTGCATGGTTTTCATTGCTTGAAATCTCTGCCATCTAGTGCACAACACAATTGCAATGAACAACAAAGAGAGAGAGAAAGAGAAATTTCAGATTTCTTCTCAACTAGCTAGAATGGAGCAAAGCATGTCCAATTTATGCACGAGAAGATCCAACAACAAAGGGAAGAGAGAGAGAGAGGTGAGGTATTTTGGTTTTTAAAGCATATAAATACAATTAAGGAGGAAAATGAAGAGATTATTTTGTTTTTGTTTGTAATATTATTATATTATGTTTATTTGTGTTGATTGGAGACATCGTTGAAAAATGTGGTGTTTATACTGCAGTAAAATCTATCTTATGAAATCACTCTGCTTTTTATGAAATTCTTTAGGTGAACACTCCAAAATTAAATCTTGAGACTTGGATAATAATTTTACTTCGCATTTAAATGCACTTCCCGATCCAACTAACTCTAGGTCATTAATGGCTCCTCTGCTCATACATTCTTTTTCTTGTTCAACTGACTCTGAAAGTTTCAATTTCTTGTCTAATCTTGATGACTCTGTTGATGCTTTTAAGGGGATGCTTGAGGTAGAAAAGACTGGTTCAGACAACCAGTGCAGACGACAGAATTTATTGAGAATCTCTCGTGGCAAGGAACCTCTCCAGTTTGTTCTTGTAGTGAATGCCACCGGCAGCTCTACTGCAAGTATTGCCTCTCTGGACAACTTGTAAACTCCACTGGGCATCAAACTTGGAAGATAAGAGGGGTTACCTAGCTTGGAAGATTGATCTTGCTAAAGCTTATGATAAATTGCAATGGGGTTTCATCTGTAGAGTTCTTGAGGAGGCTGGTATTGAAGGAAGGTTCAGAGACCTTATTATGAGCTGTATAACCAGTGTGGAGTATAAAGTGATCATGAATGGGAAGTCACTGATAGTTTTTCCCCTGGGTGTGGTATTAGGCAGGGTGATCCCATTTTCCCCTACATCTTTGTCTTATGTATGGAAAAACTATCTCATATCATCAATTGTAGAGTGGTGGACAAATCTTGGAAGGCCATCAAAGTCTCCAGGAAAGGTCCGGATATTTCTCATTTATTTTTTACGGATGATCTTATCCTTTTTGGGCAGGCTACTAGTGACCAAGCTTCTGTGATGAAAGACTGCATTGATGTGTTCTGTAATTGCTCAGGTCAACAAGTTAGTTTTGCCAAGTCTAGAGTGTTTGTTTTTCCTAACATAGGTGGAGGTGCTGCGAGGATGCTTGCTACTGTGTGTAGTTCCCCTTTAACCAAGGATTTAGGCAATTATCTAGGGGTTCCCCTTATCCATGGCAAAGTTTCCAAGCATACCTATGAGGCTATTCTTGAAAAAACCCAAAGGAAACTTGCAGGTCGGAAGTGTGCGACTTTATCCATGGCTGGGAGGTCTGTTCTTGTTAAATATGTTTTGGCTGCCTTGCCTGTTTATACTATGCAAGTCATCAAGATTCCAGGGGAGATATGCAAGCAAATTGACAGAGTTAACAGAAATTTCTTATGGGACCATAATGAGAATAGGCGACCTATTCATTTAATTAATTGGAAGACCGTGTGTTTACCAAAGAATTTGGGTGGGCTTGGGGTTAAACAAATGGAGCCTCTCAATCAAGCTCTCTTGGCCAAGTTGAGTTGGCAGATGCTTCAAGGGGAGGATAGCCTTTGGTGTAATATGCTTAAGGCTAAATACCTTGGTGGCAATTCTGTTACGGGTAGAAGTGGAGGCTGCAGATCCTCCAATTGCTGGAGAAGTATTAACCATGGATTTAAGTTGCTAAATGAGGGTTTAGTGTGGCGGATTGGGGATGGGCATTCGGTCTCTTTTTGGAATGATTCCTGGGTTCCTGACCTAGGAATTCTCAAGCCTTATGCCACTTGTTGGCTCTCTAACGCTCAGCTGTTGGAAAAAGTCTGTAGTTTCTTTTGTGGGGAGGGATGGAACTATACCAAGCTCAATCTTCTGCTTCCCTTTCACATAGTTTAGAAAATTATTAGTGTGCATGTCGGGAGAAAATTTAGTGATAAGGCGATTTGGGGATGTCAAAAAGGTGGATTGAATTGTTTTTTTTTTCAAAAAAGGTAAACAGTGCACCATTTGTCTAAAACAATTTCTTAAACTTTGTTAACAAAAGCTGCACCGAATGCGGCTTTGGATGGCTTGATTGTTTTGGCAGCTTGCTCTCTCAACTGCCTATAAATGGGCAAGCTCTCAGCAGATCAGAAAACACACAGAGTGAGTGAAAAAAATTAGAGAGAAGAAAAAAAGAGAGAAAAGAGAGAAATTTTGTGAGAATAAAATTGAGTGCTATAAGAAAATTTTGGGGGTGTGAATTATTGTAAGGGGTATTGTGAGATATCCTCTTAGAGTATTAGAGTGTGATCTTTAATTGTGTACACACCATAAAATTTTCTGATATAGTGGAATCGCTCCTCTTGGTCCGTGGATGTAGGCTTGCATTTTAGCCGAACCATGTAAATTCTTATGTCATTTATTTTCTGCTATTTTAATTTTGTCGTCTTTTTTTAATACATGTACTATTTAATCATGCTCCAAGCTTAACAGGGGATTAACTAACGATGGCTCCTTTAATGTCAAAACCGCCTATATTGCTAATTTGGCTTTTGATAATTGTGTCAAATGGAAATGGAGTTTCCTTTGGAAGCTTAACCTACCTCCCAAAATTTGTTTCTTCCTCTGGACTCTTCTTCATAGCAAATCCCTTACTAATTTGCAGAGAATGGTTAGAGGAATCAGTTATGTTTGTTCCTGTGGTGATTGCAGGTGAGGATTTGAACCATTTGTTTAGGGTCTGCCCTGCAGCTTTGAAGGTTTGGGAGGGCTGTCACATGGGTGCTTCTACTGCTGAATTCTTGAGTGGGGAGTGGGACTACTGGCTGTCCCATAATCTAACAATAAAAATCTGCAGCCTTTGGTAAATGGTAACTGCTCTAAGGCTGTCTGGTTTGCTATCACTCTCTGGTTTATTTGGAAATGGTGATGCAAAAAAATCTTTGATCCCAATTTTATTGTCCCTCCTTACCCCGCATCCCTATTCTGAATTTTGTGAATGATTGGACCAATGCTTGTAATTCCTCTACTTTTGCTGAGAAGAACTCTATCATGGTGTGCTGGTCCCCTCCGCCTTGTAATTGGGTGAAGGTGAATGTGGATGGTAGCCGAAGGTGCGATACAGGTGTTATTTCAGCTGGAGGTATTATTCGTAATTTGGAGAAGGTTTGGTTGGCTGGTTTTGCTGTGAAGAAGGGTGTTGGTTCAGTGCTTTGTGCTGAGTTTTGGGGCATTCTGGAAGGTCTGACTTTGGCCTGGAATTTGGGTTACCGCAAAGTGATTGTTGAGTCAGATTCGAGGGATGCTGTGGACTGTTTGAAGTTCACTGATATGGACAACCATCCTCTGTGGGGTATCATCCTATAACTGCAGAAAATTGGTTAATAGGGGCTGGTTTTGCCACATTTCACATGGGTTCAGAGAAGGTAATGGTGTTGCCAATGGTGTGGCTTTGATGGGCCAACGTATGGAGGAAAACTTTGGTTTATTTTCTTCTCCTCCTACTGCTGCTCTGAAAGCTGTGCAGGATGATCTGTGTGGTGTTGCTGTGGAGAGAGTAAGCAGCTAGGTGCTGCTGTTTTTTTGTTTGTTCAGGGCTTCTTGCCCCCCTTTTTCACCAAAAAAAAAAAAAAATCTATCTTATGATAATACTCTATATATAACAAAAACTTTCATGCAGTCGCCTAGGAGCAGTAATGACCGTCCGTAGCATCCCTTATCTAGTTTTTGCCAACCCTATCATAAATTGCATTCAATTTTTCTCTTCTACGTGTTGATTTTTTTTTCTGTTCAATTCTCTAACTTATGATTTAGAGCCTGTGTTAGTAAGAATTAGTGCCTTGACACAGTCATTAAAATCCTATACAACACATGGCTATTAATTGTAGTATGAATGATAGTGTTGGCTCTCAAAACTTTTAACTATAATATGTTGAATAACTAGAGTATAAAACTCTAACTTATCAAGAAGAAAACCACTCTTTAAAAGAACCTCACAAATTGCAAAGAAGAAGAACACTTAAGAAAGCTTTGATTCTTGGATGATAAACTCAAATACAAGAGAGGTATTTATAGGTTACAAGAATCAATCTAAACCACACAATAAAATAAACACAAATTAATCTAGACCATTCAAATTAAAAATTATCTACCAAATTCTCACCTAACTAAAATGATGTAAGCAATGACATCAAATTAATTTGGTATTGACTTATTATGGGTTTGGATTTTGGGCTTCAAATGATATGGACTAATTGGGCTAATATTGATTTTAACACTCCCCCTCAATGTTAGCCCCCATTCTTTGAACCATGCCAAGCTGACGTCGGAAGTTTTCAAACTTTCCAATACTCAAGCTTTTTGTGAACAAGTCCGCAACTTGCTCGTCTGTTTTGACTTGCCTCATCTCAATCTCTTCTTGCAGAACTTTCTCTCTAACAAAGTGATAATGCACTTCCACATGTTTAGTTCTTGCATGAAAGACTGGATTCTCCGCTAGACGAATTGCCGATTGGTTGTCACAGTACAATGGAACCGCGTAATCTACTTGTTGATGTAGATCATTCATCAGCTGTATCAGCCATGTGCTCTCTTGAGCTGCCATTGCTGCTGCTCGGTACTCTGCTTCCGTTGTTGACAAAGACACAGTCGGTTGTCTCTTGCTACACCAAGAAATTGTTCCAGATCCAAGGGTAAACATATACCCAGTAGTTGATCTGCGAGTATCATGATCTCCTGCATAGTCAGCATCACAGTAGCCAACTAGCTTGCAATTTTCACCTTTCTTGTACATAAGACCATAGTCTATTGTACTTTTCACATATCTAAGGATTCGCCGAACCGCTTCTAAATGAGACTTCTTCGGATTTTGCATGTATCGACTCATCACACCAACTGCATAAGAAATATCAGGTCGAGTCAAGGTTAAGTAGATTAAACTACCTACCAACTGTCGAAACATTAATGCATCTTCCAAGTCTTTGCCTTCATGTGCACACATCTTGGCATTCGGTTCCATCGGTGTTGAGATTGGTTTACATTCTAACATCCCGAACTTCTTCAACAGATCTTTGGCATATTTCTGTTGATAGAGAAATATCCCTTCTAGTGTCTGATCAACCTCTAGCCCAAGAAAGTGCTTAAGTTGTCCAAGTTCTTTCATCTGAAAACGAACTGACAAGTTCTCCTTTGTTCGGCAAATTTCTTCAACATCATCTCCAGTGATGATTAGATCGTCTACATATACAAGCACGATAGCTATCTTTCCTCCTTTAGCTTTAGCAAACAAGCTGGAGTCTGCAGATGTTACTAAATAACCACTTCGAGTAAGAAATTCAGCAATCTTACCATACCATGCCCTAGGTGCTTGTTTTAGTCCGTAAAGAGCCTTCCGCAGCTTACACACATACTCAGGATGACCTTCATTCTGAAAACCCATTGGTTGAATCATGTAGATCTCCCGATCCAGCTCTCCATGAAGAAAGGCATTCTTCACATCCATCTGCCACAAGTGCCAATTTTTGTTGGCCGCAAGTGCAAGTAGGACTCGTACAGTTGTAAGTTTTGCCACTGGACTAAACGTTTCATCATAGTCTAGTCCATATTGTTGAGAGAAGCCACGAGCTACCAATCGAGCCTTATACCTTTCGATTGATCCATCTGGACGGCACTTTATTTTGTAAACCCATTTGCAGGATATGGGTTTCACATCTCTTGGCTTTGGCACTAGTTCCCAAGTCTGATTTTGCTCAAGTGCAGCAATCTCTTCTTTCATAGCTGTCATCCACTTCGAACTCTGTGATGCTTCTTCGAACGTCTCAGGTTCAATTACAGTTGCTTCTTCAACTATGGCTGCATTGGCGTATTTGGGATTTGGCTTCCGTGTTCTTATTGACCTTCGTAGTGGAGTTGATTCTTCCGTTTCACTAGATCTGCCTTCTTCGTCTGGTTGTTGATACATGCCAGTTTGCCAAGGGTTCTGAGTTATTCTTTGCTCATCATCATTATCATATGGAGCTCTGGCTTCATCTGAACTTGGTTGAATTTGGACAGTATGCTCCCCCATCTTTTCTTGCAGCCTGTCTTTGAATTCTTTTGAATCTGGCAAAACTTCCTTTTCTGAGGTCCACCATGAGGATGCTTCATCAAATACCACATCTCGTGATGTGTAGCATCGTCCACTCATTGGATCACAACACTTCCACCCTTTTCGCTGGCTGTCGTATCCCACGAAGATACATCTGATTGCTTTCTTATCAATCTTGCTACGTAGATGGTCAGGAACAAATACATAGCAAACACAACCGAATACTCGAAGGTAACTAACTGTAGGTTTCTTGTCCCACAATTTCTCATAGGGTGAAACAAACTCTAACCTCGGTTGAGGAAGTTTGTTGATGACATGAGCTGCGGTTCTCATAGCTTCGGCCCAAAATCTCCCAGGAATGTTCTTTGCATGTAGCATACTCCGGCAAACTTCTGCAAGATGTCGGTTTTTCCTCTCCGCTACACCATTCTGTTGTGGCGTATTAGCACAAGTATACTGATGACGTATTTGGCATTCCCGTAGGTATTGAGAAAACTCTCCTGAGCTATACTCTCCCCCGTTATCTGTGCGCAAGCACCGAATCTTCTCTTCCACTTCTCCTTCAACTACCTCTTTGAACTCTTTAAACTTCGAGAATGTTTCAGATTTTTCTTTCATGAAGAAAACCCACACATATCTGGAGAAGTCATCAATGAACGTTACCATATACCTCATTCCGCCAATTGATGGTTGCTTAACGGGTCCAAACACATCAGAGTGAACTAACTCTAATGGTTTCTTTGATTTAAAAGTTGACTCCTCGTATGGCAATTGATGTGCTTTACCATATTGACATCCCGCGCAGACCGTATCCATTCTCACGTCAAGCTGAGGAAGTCCCTTAAGCATCGACTTCTTCACTATCATACTTAGCTTTGAATAGCTAACATGACCTAGCCTCATGTGCCACAGATCTGCTGTCTCGTTCCTTCTTGTCTTGTTTACGTATGCAGACTCTGCTGACATCACGTAAACTGACTCCAATCGTCGTCCTTCCATCGTTGGCTTTCCTGAAATCTTGAGGTCTCGAAACACCTTCACATCTTGCGGACCGAACAAGACATAGTGACCTGATGATGTGAATTGAGCCACGGACAGTAAATTTTTCTTCATTCCAGGAACATGGTAAACATCTTGGAGTGGCACCTGGTTGGTATTATAACGAGGTGTAACTATTGTTTTACCAATATGAGCTATTGGTAACCTTGAGTTGTCGGCTGTTACCACCACACGATTTCCT
This sequence comes from Xanthoceras sorbifolium, assembly GCA_003430845.1. NCBI lineage: Eukaryota > Viridiplantae > Streptophyta > Magnoliopsida > Sapindales > Sapindaceae > Xanthoceras > Xanthoceras sorbifolium. The sequence goes on from CM010618.1 coordinate 3,133,584, forward strand.
TTGTACTCAGACAAGTTTTGCAACTTCTGTCTATCACCCGTCATATGATTTGAGCAGCCTGAGTCTACGATCCAATCATTCTCGTAGTCAATCCTTTCCGGTGTTGTTGCCGTGAGAGCTAGTTCTTCTTCCATAGCAAGTAACGCGTCGGCATCCCAACTGTCTTCGCTATCTTCTTTAGAACTGGAGGTAGCAATGTTGCTCTCAGTAGGCTTCTTCTTGGACCAACAATCTTTCTTCATGTGGCCCTTCTTCCCGCAGTTGTAACACTCGCCATCGAACCTTCTATTGTTGTCGCGATTATTCGAAACTCTCCCTGGACGAGAGCCGAACCCTCCCTGATGACTTTTTGTCTTGTCACCAGTCTTTGTAGATCCGCCTTTGTGCTGCTTTGAACCGCCTTTGCTTTGGTTGGTGTAGAGCGCTTCCTCCTCACCCTTTAGCAAGACTCCTCCAATTTGCTTAGCCATAGCTTCTTGTCCGGCCAGCAAATTCTCAAACTCAACAATAGATGGTTGTGCCGGCCATCCTTGTACTGCAGCAACAAAACCTCGGTATTCAGGTCTCAAGCCATGGATAATTATTCTTTTTATCCTAGCTTCCCCAATAGCAGCTGTCGGATCTAAGTTTGAAATTTCGCGACATATCGACTTCACCTTGTGAAAATATTGGGCAACCGTCATCTCGCGTTGCGCCATCGATAGTAGTTGGTTCTCTAGAAGTTGCAATTTTGTATCATTCTTCTTTGAAAAGAGTGTAACGAACGTGTCCCACGCTTCTTTCGGTGTTTTGGCATCCCGAATATGCTCCAACATTTCTTCTTCTATTGTGGTTTTTAAAGCAAACATCGCTTTGCCTGCTTTAATTTTCCACTTCCGCAAGATGCCGTTGGCATCTTCTGCCGTCGGTTGTGTAACTTCACTACCACCGACAACCTCCCACAAGTCTTGACCTTGTAGGTAAGACTCTATACACGTTGCCCACGTGTTATAGTTTTGGTTGTTGAGCTTCTTGATTCCTCCAAAGACTTGAAGATCACCCATCGTACCGGCAAGACTTTGATTATACCGATCAAGCTTAAGTGACAAACTTGCAGAATACTAAACTACTCTCAACACAAAGAAGCTTCACAAGGTTTATAATAACCTCAACAATAGTCTCAAGAAATCTTTTCTGATGTGGAAGATCAGTTAAAACTGCAACCACAGAGCATACTCGGAATTTCAAAAGACCAAAGCTCTGATACCAAATGTTGAATAACTAGAGTATAAAACTCTAACTTATCAAGAAGAAAACCACTCTTTAAAAGAACCTCACAAATTGCAAAGAAGAAGAACACTTAAGAAAGCTTTGATTCTTGGATGATAAACTCAAATACAAGAGAGGTATTTATAGGTTACAAGAATCAATCTAAACCACACAATAAAATAAACACAAATTAATCTAGACCATTCAAATTAAAAATTATCTACCAAATTCTCACCTAACTAAAATGATGTAAGCAATGACATCAAATTAATTTGGTATTGACTTATTATGGGTTTGGATTTTGGGCTTCAAATGATATGGACTAATTGGGCTAATATTGATTTTAACATAATATGATCGTAGTAATAAAATTAGTTTGATTTCAATTATAAGTATTGAGAGGTTTTGCAGTTATTTAATGAATAGATTTTAAATTGGGAAAAAGGAAAGTCTCGATGGCTACTTCAACTACCCACCGGAAATATTTAATATTATTTATTTTGGTTTTTTTTTTTTTTTGAAACAATTTATTTTGGTTTTTTATTCATATAACATAACCTTCATTTTTATTTGTCCATCTAAATCCTCTTGGGATTTTGACACCAAATCTTAATATATATATATATAATACTAATTAACAACATTTTTACAATTTAAAATAACTTTGTATCTATCTTTTATATTTTGTTACATTTAAATTTGAAGTAATAAAAAGTCAAAGTTCATCTTAAAATTCTCATTTTGATTGACGCTGTTTTTATATGACTATTATGCATATCATATTACCGCATGATAGTTGAGTTACATATCACTTATCATAGTTAGGACAAGAATTTTGTGATAAAATTTGGATCATTTTGTAATAATTTTTAAAAAATAAGTACTTTTTAATTTATAAAAAATATAACAGAAAATTTTTTATTTTCGTCTAAGGCACAAGTGAACTTAAGCCAGTGCTGGTTGACACTCATAACTCAAGTGGTTAGTGCATCTCCCTCTCACTTCAGTGGTGAAGGGTTCAATTCCCACCATGCACATTTATTAGTATGTGTGAGTATTTTTCTTCCCTTATTGTAGGACTAGATGCCTCATGTTATGAGAGTAAATATTCGGGCCGCGTGTTTAATGGTTGATCTCGGCAGGTCCCGACAGTTATTAATCTTATAATTGTATCCTTTAAAAAAAAAAAACATCAATTTCAGCATTTTTTTCCTCCCTATAATTTTAATTATATTAGAATTGATTAAAATTTAAAACCACACAATATATATATATATATATATATTATGAACGACTAATAATAATTACTTAGTTAATTTAATGAATAAAATTGGTATTATTTTTTACAATATTGTTTTTTCATGAGTTGATGCCAAACAATAAAAAATTACTTTATTTTAATTGAGAAAAAGAAAAGAAAAAATATAGAAATTCCACCTTAATATTGTGTATCAGAAAAAATTTCATTGATTTTATTTTTAGAATATTATTTTCAACAATTCTACTATATGTGTTTTTAAATCCTAAATACGTAAAATTCAGTTTACCTCAACTTAAACTGAAAATTAAAAACATCACCGAACGCGCCCTTAATAACCACCAAAGTATTCAATGGATGAGTTTTATCAATGTAAAAGTTCTTCAGGACTTTTTCTTATATAGTCAATTCATATATTATTATACTAATTGGAAAATACTCAATCCTTCGGTCAAGACTAAGTATCATTTTTCCGGTTTCATATTAGAAAATTATTCTTTTGATAATTATAATTTGTAAACTCATGGGGATTTTTAATAAACTTTACACAAGCAACACATAATTTCAAATTTGACAATTCTTTCAATAAAATATTCATCAATGTGAATGTACTACGTGCATTTGAAAGTTTAATTCAATCTATACAAAAATTCATATATTGTGTGAGTCACTGTTGAAACAACAGTAGGTGTTAACGATGTGTTGATCCAACTCAATATCAACTGATCTTTTTGATGCCACTCAGTATATGATGGACCAATTTCAGTTGTAGCTTTCCCATTAGATCAGTCTTGAATTTTGTAGGACAAGGTTTTGTTCCATCGACAAAATCGATTAGATTTTGCCTTCTAAGCACAGGTAAGACTTGAGTCAGGCAAAGAATGTAATTATTACGATCAAGTTTAATCAAAACTATATGGGTAGTGTTGGGTACCACGACACCAACTGATGCACTGGAAGATTGCATGTTTCACATTTAAAAATGACGGCCAAGAAATGGACTGAAGTTGAATGATGAATGTAGGACTAAATGCAAATGGAGTCGTTAGACTAACGCTCTAAAGTCCGATACCATAAAAGAATAAAAGAGAATTGGCTGAATTCTTTAAGCTCAAAATGTGAGTCTTAAAGTTTATGACTATTGCTTTATATAGAGTTTATAAGGCATAAGTTAAGGGATTTAAAATCCAAAATATACAATAGCTAAATTACAAGTATAGCCTTCAATCATATATGCTATTATATACACAGCGAGAAGAATTAAAAATTTATATGTTGGTTAAGAAGCCAATGATGTGGGCATTGATTATCCACAGATCATGGAGAAAATTAATTTGTCATGCTTTGAGATTGTCTATTAAATCTCTCCTGACAAGAGAGCCATTTTTCTTAATCTTAATGAGACTTTGATCCACTCCAAACCAGACCCTCCTCCCAAAAGGTTTGATTTTATCGTTTGGCTGAGAATTGATGGAGAGATGATGACCAATGCTTTAAACTTCACTTCTTTTACATCTCAATCACCTTCAAGGTAATTTACATAAAATATAAAGACCCTCATTTTCTAAATGAACATCTTAATTGATTCTAGTAATTATTATTAATTAGGCACGCCCTGCACTTTTGAGGAAGGAGGCAGTCTTGGTGATCTCTCTCAAAGGCTTGTCTGTGTACCTGACCATATTGTATACCCAAGCACCGCATATAGCCCCCAGAATTGGTGCGACGATGTATATCCATATGCCCTTATATTGGTTTGACACTATTGCCGGCCCCAGGCTTCTTGCTGGGTTCATTGATGCCCCTGAAATTGGTCTGCACAAATAGAAAATAACATCATTGATATACAATTTGTTTGATTTTGAAGTGCTTATAAGATACATACGAAGGAGTATTTATCGGGTTCGAATATCCGCAATATAACATCTTTATTTTAGTCAAGCCCGGCAAATAGGACAACAAGTAACATGATATTATAATCAACTATCGATAAGAAGGGATTAAGTACATACCCGGCAAACATGACATTAAGTAATACGGTGGAGCCAACAGTAATTCCAGCGAGCTCACCAGTCTGCATATATATAAACAACAACAGAACAAATATAAGAACATACCCCTAATTAGATGTGAAAAGCCAATGTATTTAGTAAGTTAATATGCCCCGATTAAATTATATTCCGGAATGATAATTTATCTTAAAGTAAAATCGAAAGCAAGAAAATGAAAACTGACAGCTCTGTTGTCAGTGCCGACACCGGATATGATAAACATGAGGTAAAATGTGATGATGAACTCAATCACGAATGATTGAGTATTTGACCCAGCTGGAATTGTTCCTGTAAAATGATCTTGTTTTCCATCGAATAGCAATCTCAGTGTTCCTGCTGCCAGTGTTGATCCAAGAACTTGAGCTACTACATAAGCTGGGACCTGCCACATATATAGACACAAATACATTATAAAAAAGGAATGTTCAATTGACATTTGGTTACAAAATTCATTGAAAAAAATACATAGTAAAATGTAACTGTCAATGGTGTTTTTTTGATAATTCCATTCATTACATTGACGGCCAAAACAGTATTAAAGAGGACGGCGCAGTTTTTAAACAATATCAAAAATTGTTGGGCTTACTTGTTTCCATGGAAATCTTTTGCAGGTTGCAAAAGCAATGGTGACAGAAGGGTTGAAATGGGCACCAGAGATATGGCCAACAGAATAAACGAGGACCATCACAGCCAGCCCCCACACTATTGAGATCCCTGGAAGCGTCACCACTTTTTCGTAATCATCAGAATTCACTACCACCGACGCACAACCCGCAAATATTAAGAAATATGTACCCAAAACCTCAGCAATTATCTGCTCATCAAAATATAATTCATGATGTTGATGTTAGATGTTGAAGATGGTGACCAGACGAAACCGGTCAAATGGGTTTTTGAAAACAAGGAATAATAATTAATTGAGTTAGAAATTCAAAGGTGGAGAGTTGTTGTTACCTTTTGCATGAAAGGAACAGAGAAGCCAAAGTCTTGCTTGGGTTTGGAGGACGAACATGGAGGATTTTGAACGGCTTCATCTTTCACAGTCATAGTAACTTCATGGCTTCCAATATTGCTTGAAATCCCTGCCATCTATTACATAGCACAGTTGCAATTAACGGTTGTAATTTTGAGTTTTATAAGTATTTAATGTCCAACTCTATTTAATTTTTAATAAATAATATTAATTTTAAAATTTTATAAAATTTTATAATGTAAAAAAATTTAAATATTTTTAACATAAATTAAAGGGTAAAAATGTTGTTTTAATTAATAATTTAATACAAAAGATAAAATAGTTAATATATATTTTTGTGTCATGAATACAATTACTAAATATAATATTACTTACTAAAACAAAGAAACTCATACCTTATTGGATTGAGATTGATCTGAAAGAAGATTTTAAAAATATTTATCTATCAAATAGTTTCTCAAACTCTGCTGCCAATGAATGGAAACTTAGAAAATAATCTGAGAAGCAAATGCATTTTATAAGCAGGTAATTAAGTTGTTTGCTAAAAATACAATTACTAAATATGATATTACTTACTGTTAATCTTCTGTATACATATACTATATATCTGTTAATTAAGATTGTTACATAAACTAAATGCTGAGAATGAGGTTATCTGACCTATTCACAGTTTTGTTGATTAGATATTATCCAATTCTGAGTTGTAAAATAATTGATATTGTTACCCACTAACAGTATTAACAAATATGTATAGTTTTTATTTTATAGGGTATACAAAACTTTGTTTTAAAGGCCTTGTTAACTTTCTTTTAACAAAATGAAAATTTTCTTCTAGAAATATGAGAAAAGAAAATTACAGCAATAAAGGAATATAAAATTGCATGGATATCACTCAGGACAACGCTGGTTCGGAAAGCAACACACAATTACCACCTAAATGATTAATAATTGAAACCGCATCAAACTCCATGGTGAAGGAACAAATGCTTAAAAACAAAGAGTTAAATACTTGACTTTTATTTGACTTTTATTTTAAAAAATAAGACCCTCTCATAATTACACAAATTACAATAATAATAAGGATGAATTGCATTAAGGTTACCTCGATTTTATAAGTACACGCATAATACCAGTTTAACGTTTATTATATTGAAGTACTCTCGACCACATTGACTACATTAACTTAACGATGATTTCAACATGAGGAATGATAAAGACCTAATTGCCTTTAAACAATTTCAGGTATTAAGTTTTTAATTATTATATTTATTTAATAAAAAAATATTTTTCTCTTTACTAAAATTGATTTTTTTAACAAATTATTAAAATAATCATCCTATCTCCTTCAATCTTCCACAAACAAATTCCACATAAAAAAATTTCTCTCACAAAAATAAAATTCCACAACAAATAATTCATCTCATTCAATCTTTCACATTCAATCAAAATTCCACATAAAAAAATAAAAAAAATAAAAATAACTTCCACAATCCAAATCATTATCTCATCCAAATTCAAAAAAGAAAAAAAGAAAAAAAAGAAAAAAGAAAAGATGGAGCAGAGATCTGTTTCAATCTATGATGGAGCAACATTGCCCCGATGAAGCAAAAAGCTTTACGATGGAGCAGTTGGAGAAGATAACTGTTATACCCTTCACATGTTAAGATAACCGTTAAGTTAATAGTAGTTAACGTGGTCAAGGGTACTACAGTATAATAAACGATAAACTGACATTATAAATATAATTATGGATAAAGTTGAGGTATCTCAGTTCAATTCACCCTAATAATAAATTAAAAAAATAAATAGTGGAGAAGTTCTCCTTGGTCCACTGTTTTCTTTATTTTTTAATAAAATATTTATTAAATTAATTTTGATATTTTTAATTAGGAAACTTAACTGGGGTTTAACTTTTTACAGGTAGAATCAACTTATTGAAAAACTAGCAGTTAACTCTCATGCCATTACCATTGACCATTAAAGACGACCGTTGACCGTTTTAAAAGTATAAAAAGATAAAAATACCTCTAATTAAAAAATAAAAAATAAAAAACTAAAATAGAAAAAATAAAAACAAATATATATCTACACCATCCAAGTGGATGGTAGAGATTTATTCAAACTAAGAAATTTAAAATTAAGTATAATTTAAAAAATAATTATAAAAACACTTAAGATTAAAAAAAAAAGAAACAAAAAGTCAGAATCCATTAGAGATCCACGGAGGTCCTCCATGGAAGACCACGAATGGGAGACTAGCCTCCTCTTCATCGGTCGACGAAGGTTGTCGCATCTAGGCAGGCTCTTCCCTTTCCTTTCGTCGTGCAACGAATGTCGTCGCATTCGTTGCACCAGGTTGAACCAGGGGAGGCTCTTCGTCTCCCTTAGTTCGCTGATCTTCATGGGTCTTCCATGGAGGTTGCCAGATTTTTTTATTTATTTTTTTAATCTCCACCATCCATTTGAGATGGACGGTGGAGATCTTAAGTGTTTTATTTTTTATTTTTTAAATAAATTTCTACTGTCCATCTCTAATTTAAGATGGATGGTGGAGATTTTAAAATTTTTTCTTTTTTAAAATATTTTAAAAATAAATTAAAATGACTAAATTTTTTTTGGAATAGTTGACTTTGACTAATGTTGACTAATGGTTGACTAACGGTGGGGGAGTTGATTGTTAGTTTTTCATAAGTTGATTTTGCCTGTAAAAAGGCAAAGCCCAAGTAGGTTAGCTGTAATTTGTCCTTTTAACTATTATTTTATCTAATTTTAATATTTTAAATATTATTTACGTTATCTATATTTTTAAAATAAGTTATATTAAATTTTTAAATATTAATTGAATTAATTTAAATTAAAAAAATATTATAAATATTTTGTCAAATTAATTATACTAGACACTAATATACGAAAAACAAATATTGTTTTTTGAGTTGAAAAAAAATTATTGTTAAAAGGGTGAAATAGTCGTGTTAGCAATTTTCATATGTTGGTATTCGGACATCATTAGTTGAAAGCAATTTGTTAAGTTTTATCCATTCAGATCTATCATACATATTCAGATTTCACACACAGAAAAATAAAAATACAAATATTTATTATAATTAAAAACATTTCTATATAATAGTTGAGGTTTTTCCCGAGATTCATATAATAATTTTGTTGATTAAATACAATCTTATTTCCATAAGGTTGTATGTGTTAGGAGTTAAATTATGAAAATATACTACTCTGTATATTATATGTATTGGGTTTTCTTTTAAAATATCTTTTTGCATTGTGGCATGGCATTTGGAAGGTTAAAGTTCCTCTGAAGATTCGTGTTTTCTTGTGGAAAGCTTGTAACGATTGGCTCCCAATGCGAACCAACCTTGCTGCACATAAAGTGCCAACTATGACAGAATGTCCTTTGTGTGCGCATCATTTGGAAAACACCCTTCATGCTCTGTGGTTCTGCGATTCCTTGGAAGATATTCGTGCTGCCTGTTCTTTTATGTCTTCTATCTCTATATCTCTCGGGATGCATTTTGCTGACTTGTGGCTCTTTGTTTCGACTTGTTGGGGTGTCCTGAGGTGGTAGAGCTAATTGTTCTTCTTTGATGTTTTTGGTTCCGCATGAATCATTTTGTGCATGGGCGGGTTCTTTTATCTTTGGAGGATGTGGTAGGCCGGTCTAGATCCTTCAAATATTTGTGGGAGATTTTCTTCTCCCCTTTCGTCTGTTACTGCCTCAGGAGTTAGGAACTTCCAAATTTGAGTAAGTGCTATGATTTGAAATTTGAGTTATTTCACAGAATAACACTCATATACATTAAGCTTGTAGTGGTACCGCGCAATTTGTTGACTATGATCAGGCTGCTACGATTTGAAACCACCCCTTATTTCGATTCAGAAAGGCGTCAAGTGGTGTCACCCCTTGTATAGCCTTCTAAAGCTTAATACTGATGCTTCAGTTATTGTTACTTCTGGTTTGGTTGGCTTTGAGGATGTTATTCGGAAGGATTCAGGTCTGGATATGGCTGCCAGATTAAAGAGGCTGGTTGCTCTAATGCCAGTTGATGTTGCAGAAGCTCTGTGCTGAGGGGTTGTCGCCTTATCTATTTCTCATCTGTGCTGAGGGGTTGTCTAGTCTGCTTCATAAAACCGAGAGTATGGGGTAGATTTCATGTTTTAGATGCAGTCGTTCGGGTCTTAACATTACACACCTCTTTTTCGCTGATGATAGTATGATCTTTACACGTGTCGTGTCCTCTGATTGTGTTATATTAAGAGGATTTTGGGTGATTATGCTTATGTTTTTGGGCAGGTTATTAACTTTGAGAAGTCTGCTATGTGTTGTAGTAAACAAGTATCTCAGCAAGAGTTGGATGGGTTAACATTGATTCTTGGAGTTCAAGTGGTGGGTTTTCATGAGGTTATTTTGGGTTGCCTAGTTTTGTAGGTAAAAGTAAGTTCGGTTTGTTTCGTAGTACTAAAGATCGTGTTTGGGCCAAGGTACGGGGTTAGAATGGGTGTTTTTATCGATTGGGGGCCGGGAAATGTTGTTGAAAACTATTGTCCAGTCGATTCCATTTTACAGTATGAACCTTTTTCGGCTACCTAAAGGTATTGTTTCTGAGTTACAAGGTATGTTTTCTAAATTTTGGTGGGGTAGTAATAGTTGTCATCGGAAGTTGTATTGGGGGTCTTGGACTCATTTGTGTAGGAGTAAGAGGGAGGTCTAGGTTTCCGCGATCTCAGCATGTTCAATCAAGCTATGATAGCTAAGCAGTGTTGGAGGGCGTGATCCATTTTGCGGATTCTCTGGTGACTAGAGTTTTAAAAGGTTGTTATTTTCCGCGTTCTTCCTTTTCGAAGGCTAAGGTTAGTTTTAAAATTAATGCAATCAAACAATCTACAGTTTAAAAGAGTTTTTTTAATTGACAACCAAATGGCTCATGACTTTTCTTTAAAAGCTCTACTTATAAAAGCTCTATTTCTTAAAGATCTACTTCTAAAAGTTTTACTCGGATAAACTCTTCTAAGTGGACCCTCAGTCTGGTTCTTTCTTTTTAAAGAGTTTGTTGTGGGGCAGAGAGTTGGTGATTCAGGGTTCTCTTTGGAGGTTGGTTGTGGTGAGTCACTTTCAATTTATAGAGATCGTTGGTTTTCTCAGTCTTTTACTTTTAAGGTCAGGTCCTGCCTTGGGAGATAATGCATTGGTTAGTAATTTGAAATTGCCCAAAAGGAATGGAATGAAGCGCTTATTCGATCCAATATCTTACAGGATGATGTAGTGGCCATTCTTAGTATTCCTTCTTATTTGTTACAGGTGGAGAATTCCCTTTGTTGGCATTTTGATAAGTTAGGAAACTACTCTCTTAAAAATGGGTATTAGTTAGGTAAATCTTTAGAAATTCGTTGTAGTAGCTCGGGGTTGGATTCGTTGGAGGGGTGGTGGAAGTTTTTATGGCATATTGGTATCTGGTTAAAAGTTAATATTTGTATGGCGTCCGTGTAATAATTGGATTCCGTTTAGATGCAATCTGGCTCGAAGGGGATTGATTTTGGATGTTGAGTGTTCTATATGCTGTGGTCAGCCTGAAACAACAGTGCATGCGCTTTGGGGTTGTAAAGCATTGAAGGAAACTTGACAGGCTTGTGGCCTATTGAGGTCTATTGGCGGACTCAATTCTCTTCAATTTATTGATTTTTTAATGCTTTGCAAAAAACCAGTTGCTGCTAGAATAGTTTGAGTTGTTGTGTGTGTTATGTTGGAGGTTCTGGTTTCGTCGTAACGGGATTCTTCATGGGGCACCTCTGTTACATACGAAAGAAGTATTTGACTGGTCTGTGTCTTTCCTTCAGGAATTAGAGCTTCTCAGGTAAAAATTCAGCCTCTTCTGAAAGCTCGGGTTTTTCCTGTTCTTTGGCAACCTCTTGCCGCTGGTTTGGTAAAGAGGAATTCGGATACGGCCCTTGATGTTTCTAAGCAGTAGGTGGGAGTGGGTATGGTTCTTCGCAATCATCAGGGGCAGGTACTAAGGTGGTCGTGGCAGCGGATTGTAGCTGGTTTCTCTGTGCAGGTGGCTGAAACGGTTGTTGTGCTTCGTGATTTGATCTTTGCTAGTGATTTGAGGGTGATGCCTCACTTTATTGAAGCAGATGCCTTAGGTGTAGTAGACTTGATTAATTCTAAGTGCCATTCTAATGCTGTTGTGGGGCTGATAATTGATGATATTCATGCTAGACTTAGATGTTATATTAGATGTGTTGTTTCCTTTGTCTTTACATTACCTAATTTGGTGGCGCATGGTTTGGCTAAGTTAGCATTGTCATCGATTTAGGATAGATTTTTAGTTGATAATTTTTCTCCCTTTGTGGGATAGATTTTTAGTTGATGATTTTTCTCTCTCTGTGGAGTATGTTCTGGCTGATGTGCCAGAATAGTTATTACTCTTTTGATTTTTATATAATTGTCTCCTCTATGTATATATATATACCAAATATATCTCCATTTTGTTTATTTTCTCTTTTCATTTTAACGATCCTCCTTATTCAAAAGGTAAGATTATAACTTTAAAATATATATTTATTACTAATATTACTATATTACATCAGATAAAAAGTACTTTTCAAGATTTTAAACGATGTACATTAAACCCTAATTATTAATATAGTTAGTGATCACTAGTTATGGCCCCGATTTGGTTCGAACCGGGCGGTTCGAACCGAACCGACAGTTTTGAATCGGAAGGTTCCGGTTTAAAACCAGTTCCGGAACCGGGACAGCCGGTCCCGGTTCCGTTTTGACCCAAAAAAAAATCGAAACCGCCCGGTTCGGGCGGTTTCGATTTTTTAAAAATTTTTGGGCCGTTGGCCACAGTTTGTGCCCAACGGCCTTGTGCTGCCAGCTGGCAGCTGGCAGCAATGTGAATGTTGAGAGGCAGGGAGCCGTTGTTCAACGGCTCCTTGCTGGAAAATTACCAAAAAGCCCCTGAAAAATTACAATTTAACCCCCTAAATTTTTAAAAATATTAATTTTTTTTCCAATCCAAAAAACTATATAAACCCCATCAATTCTCCAATTCATTCACACAAATTCTCTCATTCTCTCAATATTTCTCTCATCTCTAATTCTCTCAATATTTCTCTAATTCTCTCATTCTCTCAATTTTGCTATTATTTTTCACTACTGTAATTGTTTTCATTATTTGTTTAAACACTTTATTTTATAAATTAAAATGGCATCACCCTTAAGACCATCTATTTCTGGAGGTCGAAAATCTATTTTCGGAGGCCGAAGCTCCGTTTCCAACAGAAACGCTGAGCAAAATGAGCAGGTACCGAATTTAAATGTTCAAGAAGTGCAAAGTCGCCCTTTCCCAGAATACAACAACGATCGAAATTTTGCTGAATACCTGCAAGAAAGAGAATTTGAGGAGATAATTTTTGGTAATAAAACTCCTTTTAATTTTAATCCTGATTGTTCCCATCCCTCTTCTGGCGGTGGTCCCTCTTCTGCTCCAACCCTCCCAATCCCAAGTGAAACCGTACAATTGCCGCAGGGGCAGCCAGATTTGTCAAAGTACAAATCTGAACTTTTTAAAGTTCATATGAAGAAGGTGGAGAAGGATGGTTTAGTTATAGTGGTTTGCAAGTATTGTTCTAAAGATTTTAAATGGAACAAATCCGGAGGGTACGGGACGTATTGGAAGCATATCAATAGCAAGCATCCAGCCGAAGCTCACCATCAGCGAGGACAACACCAAATTTCAAGGTACACATCCCTTAACCATCCTTTATTTAAATATACTGATCAAAATAATAGGGACCAATTAGCAAAAATGATAGCGACCGAACATCTCCCCTTTAGTTTTGGGAAAAAACTGGTTTTTTAAAATATTGTCATAATGCTTTAAATTCCGCTGCATGTAGAGTACCTAGGACCACATTAAAACGTACTATGTGTGATATTTATAAAAAAGAAAAAAAAGCTTTAGTAAAATATTTTCAAAATTATCCGGGTCGTGTGCCTGTTTGTGCCGATATCTGGAGTGATCATTGGCAAAAACATTCATACTTAGGACTCACTTGCCATTTCATTGACCAATTATGGGATTTGCAAAAACGAATATCGACATTTAGAGTTTTTGACGACACCCATACTGCTGACAATATTTATAAATTAATGAAAATTATTTTTGAAGAATATTGTATTGAGAGTAAAATTTTTGCAATTGGTTTTGATAATGCTGCAAATAATACTGCCGCCGTTCCAATTGTGTCAACCCTATTTTGGCGGCAGATTTTTTTCATCAAAGATGTGTTTGCCATGTTTTAAATATATGTGTACAACATGGCATGCAAACACTACATGAGTGGATTACACCAATTAGGGATGCTCTATACTATTTGTGGAAACATCCTAGCACTATGAAACACTGGGCTAGGTATTGTAAAGCTAACGGGAAACATCCAATTAGATTTTCCCGTGATGTTCCAACTCGTTGGAACTTCATATATAAGTTGCTTTGTGAAAGCTACGAGTATAGAGAATTATTAGTTAGATTTATGCAGCATAATGTTAATACCATTAATTTATATGAACATCATTGGGATGTTTGTACAAAAATTTGCATGCTTTTAAAAGTTTTTCATGATGCAACACATTCTTTATCCGGTATATATTATCCAACTGCACATTTATTTTTATTTGAAACCCTTAATATTGTAGGTGCACTTAATGAATGTGCACAAATAAATGAATTAGTTCCGTGTGTTTATGCAATGCGAGAAAGATGGATAAACTATTATAGGGACATTCTTGTAATTTATACTGTTGCATCAGTTTTTGACCCTAGGAATAAATTTAATAGTTTATATGAATTTTTTACACTTTATTACCAATCTCTAGAGATAATGGACATAGATGTTAGTGGTTTATATAATAATATTAGGAATTTATTTTATTCAATGTATGACGAATATCGTTCTGTTTATGGTCCCTCGCTGAACATTATTGTTCAACAACCGGAACCAAGCGGAAGCGGTAGTACTAGTCATTTGCGCTTTCCCTCCACATTAAGGAAGTTAGGGGCAAGCGTGTTTACCAAAAAAGCAAGGATGTTGGGGAGTTCGTTTTCATCAACCTATGTTTCAGAGGTTAATGTTTACATAAACACCTTCTTTGAGTTTTTGGATACCCCAGACTTTAACGTCCTACAGTGGTGGTGGGAGCACGAAACTAACTTTCCAATTTTGGCCATCATTGCCAAACAAATTTTTGGAACCCCTGTTTCGACCGTTGCCGTCGAACAGGAATTTAGTGCAGGTGGCAATGTTCTGGACGAGAGACGAGCATTGCTCAGTTCTAACTCAATACAGATCCAGGTTTGTGTTGACGACTGGACCAAGGCCACATACCGGCAGCAGGAATTGGATCTGGTGTCCGACGATAATGACTTTTTCGACACCAATGAGGATACAACGGCAACCGAAGGAACAAGCGACGATTGATCACATCCGAAACATAATAGGTAAAAGAACTACGTGGGCTTTGATTCCTCCTAGAGGATACGTAGGCAGCTTAATTGAGGTAAAATTAAGTGCAAACCCTAATTTTTTATTTATTTATTTAATTTTATAGTTTTACGATATTATCAAAATTTTATTTCAATTTTATCGCTATTTTTTTGAAATCGAGTACCCAGTTTATTTATAAATATTATTATCGTTATTTATATATTTAATTTTTATTTTTAATTTTTTAATTTTTTTTATTGTTTGCCGGTTCCGGCCGGTTTGGAACCCGCGGTTGAACCGCCGGTTCCAAAAAAATCGGGGAGGAACCGAACCGGGCGGTTTCCCCCGGTTTCAACCGGAACCGGGACCGGGACCTCCCCGGTCTCGGTTCCAGTTGAGGAAAAATTGGAATCGGAACCGCCGGTCCGGTTCCAATGGTCATGCCTAGTGGTAACTTCCTTTCTCTAAATCATAAATTTATACTTAAAAAACTTATAAAATAAAATTTGACTTGTTATAAAAATAATTAAAATAAATAAGAATATAATAGCATAAACTTAAAGTAAGAGAATAAATAAAATAGTGGGCAAGAAAAAAGACACTATTATTCCTTAAAGATGTCTTCAAGTCACAGATATAATACATAAGGACTCCCTTTACAAATTACAAAGTAATGGTTTTACAAATTGAAAGGACAATGATCATAATATTATAATAGTGATCATAAATTGAATAATAAATTTTAAAAGTTAATGGAGATGGCAGGAACATGAAGAATTTGTAATTTACTTGTATTAATTTTACAAATGCGGACATTCGCTTAAACAATATTTTCATAATAGACCCCTTACTCGTCGATCATATAGAGAATATGTCTCATTAAAACCTTTGCTAATATGAATCCGGTAGTATAAAAAAAAAAAAACAACTAATCAAGGAAAAAGAGTACAGTATTCATCTGCAAAACCACCTCAGTAAAACCTTACTAGGAAAACTCCAATGGAATAAATATCTAGTGGTCGAAAAAGAGTAAAGAGCATATTATTTCCTCCTTATCGTCAACTTCCCTTAATAGATACACTCCCCCTCATTATGATATGAATTTTTCAATATTTTTGCCAAATTTTCAATTGTTACATCCCAATATTATGCACCAACATTTTGAATATTACAATTGGTAGTCCATAAATCTGCAAAATGGTAATTTAAGCATATCTTTGAATTTTTATATCACCACATTTTGGCGATAATATGTGAAGATTAAGAACTTTAATAAAATGTTCAACTCCTTTTAAATTGATTCATTGTTTATATCTTATCTAATACAAATTATTTTATTTTAGAAACACCAATATATTGCAATCAGATTTGGACCATCAACAACGTTACAACGGTAAAGTTCATTAACTATTCTTTAAAAATAAAAAGTGAAAACACAAACAACGGTAAAGTTCCTGTTATGCCTTGGATAGTAAAACACTTGAAAGATCAAATTGAACGAGTTGGTCTCTCCTAACCTTGATCCACTCCAAACCAGACCCTCCTCCCAGAAGGTTTGATTTTATCGTCAGGTCAGGAATTGATAGAGAGATGATGACCGATACTTTAACTTGACTTCTTGTACATTACAATTGACTCCAAATAAAATTTACATAAAATATAAAAACCCTCATTTTTTAAATTAACCTCTTAATTGATTCTTGTGTAATTATTATTAACTAGGCATTCCCTGCACTTTTGAGGAAGCAACCAGTCTTGATGATCTCTCTCAAAGACTTGTCTGTGTACCTGAGCATATTGTACACCCAAGCACCACACACAGCCCCAAGAGTAGGTGCAACCATGTATATCCATATGCCCTTATATTGGTTTGACACTATTGCTGGCCCCAAGCTTCTTGCTGGGTTCATTGATCCCCCTGAAATTGGCCTGCACAAATAAGAAATAACATCATTAATATACAATTTGCTTGGTTTTAAAGTATTTATAAAATAAATATGAATAAGTCCGTGCTAACATCGCGACATAATATATCTATTTCAATTAAATATAAGAGAAAGTTAATATGATCTATTATATATAGAAGTGATTAAGTACATACCCGGAAATCATGACATTAAGTAAAATGGTGGAGCCAACGGCGATCCCAGCGAGCTCACAAGTCTGTATAGATAAACAATAGAACAAATATAAGAATATACCCTAGATCAGATGTACAAGCCAAAATTATTAGTAAGTTAATCTGTTCTAATTAAATCATATTCAATAATTATAATAAATTAAAACTAGAGGTAAGAAGATGGGAACTGACAGCTCTGCTGTCGGTGCTGACACCAGATATGATAAACATGAGGTAGAATGTGGTGACGAACTCAATCACTAATGATTGAATATCTGACCCAGTTGGAAGTGTTCCTGCAAAGTGATAATGTTTTCCATTGAATAGCAATCTCAGTGTTCCTGCTGCCAGTGTTGATCCAAGAACCTGAGCTGTTACATAAGCTGGAACCTGCCACAGACACCAGGTTACTAAAAAAAACCATATCCAGGTTGCAATATAATAAAAAGAAAATGGTGGGAGCTTACTTGTTTCCATGGAAATGTTTTGCAGGATGCAAAAGCAATGGTGACAGAAGGGTTGAAATGGGCACCAGAAATATGGCCAACAGAGTAAACGAGCACCATCACAGCCAGCCCCCACACTATTGAGATCCCTGGAAGTGTCACCACTTTTTCGTAACCAGAATTCACCACCACCGACGCACAACCCGCAAATACCAAGAAATATGTACCCACAACCTCAGCAATTATCTGCACATCAAAATATAATTCATATTCATTTTAGATGTTGAAGATGATGACCTGACGAAACCGGTCAAATGGGTTTTTGAAAACAATGAATAATAATTAATTGAGTTAAAAATTCAAGGTGGAGAGTTGTTGTTACCTTTTGCACAAAAGGAACAGAGAAGCCAGAGTCTTGCTTGGGTTTGGAGGACGAACATGGTGGATTTTGAATGGTTCCATCTTTCACTGTAAGAGTAACTCCATGGTTTTCGTTACTTGGAATCTCTGCCATCTATTGCACAGCACAATTGCAATGAACAGAGAGAGAGAGAGAGAGAGAGAGAGAGAGAGAGAGAGAGAGAGAGAGAGATTTCAGATTTCTGCTCAACTAGCTAGAATGGAGCAAAGCATGTCCAATATATACAACAAAGGGGAGGGAGAGAGGTGGGGTTTGGTTTTTAAAACATATAATTAAGGAGGAAAAGGAAGAGATGATTTTGTTGTATAATAATAATATTATATTATGTTTATCTATTTTCATTGGTTTTATATTTTCTTACATCCAAAATTCAAATAATAGAATTCAAAATACTAATAAAAAAAATAAAAAATAAAAAATAATGCAGGTCTCTTGCTTCTATTTACTTTTTCATTAATTTCTTTTTAATTTTTGTCATAGGGCGTGTATATATTTTGCTATACCTTGTTGGAAAAATTTTCAATGAATCGTGACAGGAGTATCGATAACAAGTATAATCAAAAGTGTAAATTGTTTTTTAAAATCTCATTTTTATATCATTTATTACAATTTTACAACAAATTTAGACTATTTGTCAAGCATATAATACAAATATTATAACCATGTGATAGCTTTGTATCATTGAAGTATTTCTTTTTTCCGTTTTGAAGGGTTTTTTTTTTCTTTCTTTAATTTGAACTATTTTGAAAAGGTTGGTTATAAGTAACAGTAAGAATATCACATCCACTTTGAGATTAAAGCCAAATATAAGATAATTATAAAGCAATGACATTGTTGTTTAAGATTATACGGTAATTACACTACAAAAAATTATTATATTTATCACGACTTTTTTTACTGCGAATACTAATCCATAATAAATATTAAAAATTTTAAATTTTTTATCTTAAATTTTAAGTCTTTTGCCGCGGATGTTCCATAGTAAAAACAATTTTACACCGAGTATTACCCGTGGTAAAATTTTTTACTACAACAGTATTTGTAATACATTTTACTGTAGATTACAACATATTTTCTCCGCAATAAAATATTACTTTTTTTGCAACGTTAATAAACTCAAATTTCTAGTGGTTAAATAATCAGTTTGATTTGCTAGATGAAAACACACAATCATTAAATATTGAGTAAATAACACCTTGAACTCCTGAAGTTTGTGTACAACTAGAAACAACCTTTAAAGTTATTGACAAATACCTCCCTTGTCATTAGTCAAATTACATTCAATTTAACAGTTGACTATATTTGACTATTAAAAAGACTAAAATATCCCAAAATAATATATAAAATTACTAAAATTTATTAAATAAAAAAGAAAAAAGAAAAATAGCTAAAATCTCCATCGTCCATCTTAACTATTTTTTATTTTTTATTTTCTTAATGAATTTTAGTAATATTATATATTATTTTGGAAGTATTTTATTTTTTTTTACAATTAAGCAGGAAGGTCTTAGTTAATAAACTCAAAGGTGTTTATGCTTATAGAAAAGCAAATCTCAGGAGGTCTTTTCTTTGTTTTAGCTTTTTTTTTTTAATGACTAAAACGGAATATCTTTGTTACGATAAGTTCATAAAAATATATAATTAGGAGACATAACTGGAGTTGCTCTATTTGTCCACTTCAAACAATTGAATCAGGGGTTTATCGGGATCTAGTGAGATTAATCATTATAAGCGCAGTCTGAAAAGTAACTTTTTTTTAAAGAGTCCGGAAAGTAACTTACACATTGTTTATTTATTGAGAATGGTGAGATTTGAACCCCTATCACATAGATGAAGTGAAAGTACATTATCCACTTGAACTATAGGTGTATGCATTATTTTAAGTTCCTATTGATCACATATTTTTTTCTCTTTAAAATCATACACACACACACATATATATATATATATATATATATATATATATATATATTATTATTGAGCACCGGTTTGGTCAGGAATTTGTTGATACGGCCCGAAAAACTACTCTCATTACAGAAAAGGATCTCCTTATACTTTATTTATTTATTGATAAAGATGAGATTAAACCTGAATGTGAAGGAAAAGTGTATTAAACACTTAAATATGAATGAAAAGTGTGATTTACTAATACGTGACTTGCCATGTGACAGAATCCAAGATTAAGTGTAACAAAATTGATTAGGAGAATGTGTGTTGACTTGTCTCATGATTTATTGCGATCTTTATAAAAAAAAAAAAATCAATCATGAATAATTGATTATTAAATGGGTTATATTTTAATGAATAAACCAGTCAAACTAATCAAAGTCAAAAAATAAACTTAAAATCTTGAGTTTGAAGATTAATAATAGCACATTTGGAGAATAGCATAGATTAAATTAGAAAGACTTTTCCATAATTTGTGGAGATTAATGATCAACCATCGGAAGATGAAGAGGGAAAAACTAGGAAATATTTAGTCATAGAGGTCAGATATTGCTGCGATAGGATCATATTAAATATGAAAAATCACATATTAATTCAAGCTCCATGTCTTATATACTCCCCAAACAATCTTTGATTTTAAACAAATAATAATAAATTTTGTTTCTGCATTTTAGAATTTAATTAAAGTCATCCTTAACATTTAAGGTTAGGTTTATGTAAATTATTAACTTTTAAAGTTATCCTTAAATGATTATATTAAAAATACGATTTTATGCTTTAT
The DNA here is from genome assembly GCA_003430845.1 of Xanthoceras sorbifolium. Lineage (NCBI taxonomy): Eukaryota > Viridiplantae > Streptophyta > Magnoliopsida > Sapindales > Sapindaceae > Xanthoceras > Xanthoceras sorbifolium. The sequence goes on from CM010618.1 coordinate 3,154,332, forward strand.
TTATTAAAATTTAAGAAATTAACCTTAACTTATAATCCAATAATAATTTAACATGTATCAACAAAAAATCTAAAATTATAAACTATGTAAAATTTATAAGAAAAACTCATAAATATTAAAAAAAAATAAAAAATAATTTAAAAATAAATTTTACATAAAATTAACATCAAAACTAAAAACCTTTAGAAAAAAAGTATTATAATAAATAAATAATTTATAAAAATTTAATAATTTAAAATAATAGTACAAATTAATATTAAAATATAAAAATAAATTTTATACATTGAAATAAATTACAATAAAGTAAAAATTAAAAACAAAATAAATTATTACAATAATAAAAAAATTTAAAATAATTTTAAAAACAAAATAAATTAAATTTTTATTAATAAATTTTTATTTAATTTTAATTTTAATTTTAATTTTAATTTTTTGGAAAAGATTGAAATAAAATAATAATTTATTTTTAACTAATAGAATGATTAAATTAATAGGTTTTTAAAAGTTAAGGACCATATAAATTAAAATAAAAAAATATTATAAATAATAATTTAAAAAATATTGGGGACCAAAATAATATTAACAAGAGTATATGTTTATGGAACAAAAAGTTGATATAATATACAAAGAATATAAATCATTAGCATTTGTGTAGCTGTACGAAGAATATTATGTCTTGTTTGCTTGTACGATATTCACGACTTCTGTCGGACGAAATGATTCCCATAACGACAAAATTCTATTGTTGCATCTAACGATAAATTTCTATTTTATGAAGCTTTATCAGGAATGCATAGTACATGCTCTCCTACTTTACAGTAAGTAATTGATTCCACATGAACATACTAGATGGCCATTGGAACCGAACCGGCGGTTCCGGTTCCGGTTCCATTTTTTCTTCAACCGGAACCGGGACCGAGGAGGTCCCGGTCTCGGTTCCGGTTTTGAACCGGCGGTTCTCCGTCGATTCGATTTGTCAACCGGTTCTTGGAACCGGAACCGGAACGGACGGTTCCTTTTTTTTTTTTTTTTTACTTTCAAGTCACAAAAATTTTTTTTTTAATTTTTTTTTTAAAAAAAGGAACCGGAGCCGGTTCCGGTTCCCCGCCGGTTTTGAACCGGCAGTTCCGGTTCCAAAAAATAAAAAACTGGAACCGGGACCTTGGGTCCCGGTTCCGGAACCGGTTTTTAACCGGAACCAAAGGTTCCGGTTAAAAACCGCCGGTTCGGTTCGAACCGCCCGGTTCGAACCGAACCGGGGCCATCCCATGATAGATATATTAATAATAATAATAATAATTAGAACACGACAAATCTATAAATTATTAAAAAAATAACAAAAATAATAAAAAGTTAAGGATTACATACTTGCGGCTGAAGAAGGAGAAAGAAAAAAAAATTTGATATCATATTTATTTGGTCGACATAGACAAATTTCTATTATTACATGGAGGTTTATCAAGAATGCATAGTTCATTCTCTCCTACTTCATAGCAAGTAACTGATCCCACATAAATATAGGTATATCAATAATAATAATAACTAGAACACGATACGTGTATGTATATATATATATATATATATAAAAACTGTAATAGTACTAACCCTTGTTTAATCTGAAAATTGATTGACAAGGACTTAGACATAAAGAAACGAATAAGGATGAGCTAAAAGGGAGACGGTTGGTGTGAAGGGAATAAATATTGAAAAGATTAGAGATATGTGTAGGGCAGGAATTAATGAATTGTCGTGAATAATGAAAAGAAAAGAATTATACAGTAAACAAAATGTAGTATTTTTCTTGTTTTTGACTACAAGAGGAAAACATAGTCGTGGGAACAAAATAACAAAAATCTCGGTGTCTAGGTAGATTTTGTCCTTGCTTGATATACTCTGTTTATCTCCAAATAATAATAATTACCTCAGGTTTTGTGATTAATAGATTGTTAATATTAGCTATTATATACTAACTTGCGTTTAAAAACACGTTTAATATATATATATATATATATATATATATATATATATATCACGTATATATTATTCTGCAATAATTAAAATACAAGATTTAAATAAAAGCTTAAAAAAAATACAAAAATTCCAGATTTTGAGAACATGCAACTTTATTTCTTGCATGGATATATGTAGGTCCACAATCCACATGCAGGATTGATTATGATCGAATCATGGAGTCAACTTCTAAGTTAGACAAGGGATATTTGAATATAATATAGAACAGTGGGTCCTGATCTTTTTCCACCACACGACTTCAAGACCCCATGCACCATGCATGATCTTTTATATATATATATAAGCGCTAGCAAGGCAGGCAAGCAAAAGAAACCCATGTATATATTCTTATTATTTTAATTTATTTTTATTAAAGTTCAAGAGTGTAATATTTTTTTAAAAATGATTCAATTGCCCAACAACACTGCACAAATAATAATAATAATAATAATAATTTTTTCAAGGGAGTCTATGTTAAGTTTGTGAATTTGAATATAATATTGATCATGGAATATTAAGAATCTCAACATATAAATTAAGTTAATAATAAAATATATATATATATATATATATATTATGCACTAAATTTTTTTGAAGGGTAACTAAAACAAGGTCCTATAATTTTGAGTTTCCATTTAAATGATATAGAAAGAAAAAAGAGGAACAAAAAACAAAAACCCTAGAGGCACCGATTGTTGGTGGCCTAATATATATGTATTGGAATCAGAGAATCATAGTATATGAAGAACTTTTCCCATTTGTTTTTTAAACTGACATCAGATAGTTTATTATTCATGATTTGAAAATAATTTTCAAAGTACTATAATTTTATTTATAATTTTAGAAGAAAGATTAACTATAAACTTCACATAGATTACGAAAAATAGAACAACTTTTTCTTTATTAGTTTATTTTATATGTAATTTCTGTCAAATTTTAAGTATGCTGTTATTATCTAACTGATGATGTTGTTATGGTTTTTTAGAATCAGGAACTTTGATTCCCATTAATTTATAAAATTTATATAATTGATGAGATTTTTCTTGTGCTTTGTGCCTCTTATTGGAAATTAAAGTTCTTATTTTTTACAAATCTACAATAATAAATAAATCACATCTATCACATCTATCAAATAAATCTTACTGTCATGATTAAAAATTTTATTTTAAAAAGTAGATCGATCTAATTACTACCTACTTAATTACAGACAATCTAACCAAACAATTATTACGAAAAATTACACTACATATTCACCCAAAGCGATATTTTATAGAAATATGGCAGGTGTTTCCAATAATTTTAGGATATTTTTACGAAAATGATAATACATATGTCGGCAGATTCTCACAGAACTACAACTACTAGAAGAAGAGGGTAGGAGTAGCAGTTGCAGTTCAGGAGTGTAATATGGTAAAGGGACAACCTAAAAGCAGAGCACGTGACGTGAGAGAGGTGAGAGGGGGTTTAGTCATAATAAGGCCTATCTCTTCTTTTAGACAAAAATATAAAAAAAAAGAGAAAGAGAAAAGTAGCTGTAACCTGGGACTCTCAATGAATTGGGACAAAAAAAAAAAAAGCACAAAGAGGCAATAATGAGTAGTAACTACTAACTACTATATATACGGACAAAATTATCCATCCAAGCTTTTAACTAGTTTCCCTCCAATATTATCTCCTTCTAGAACTCTTTTTTCTTACTCTCTATGCGTTTTTTTCCTTCAATTATGCTCTCTCTCTCTCTCTCTCTCTCTCTCTCTCTGAGTCTCATCCAACTCTGCTCTTCTGCTCCTCTTCTATCTCACTTTTGAGTTTCAACAAAACAAAGCATGACATGATGACTCACGGGTTCTGTCAGGTATAGCCCTCTCAATAATTGCCATGTATCGACATGCAATGCAGTCACCTACACTACAGGGTTTTTCTTGGTTTCAAATTGGTCAAAATTTTTTATACCTTTTCATTGACTGTTACTTTTACTCGTCAAAGGGATCCTATATGTACAAAAAAAATAGATTTTTTAACAATTATATATAAATAAAAAGAATAATATTTTAAATTAACCCAATCTTTGTTATATTATAAGAAATTCATGTCCCATTAATTGGTTTCATCTTTTATTTTTTGTCTTCTCAAGTATTTTTGTCCCATTTGATTAGTTTTACATTTAAATTGCATCTTAATTTATTTTTTTTTGGTTTTTTAATAAGTATTTTTTATCAATGTATCTTAAAATTTTATGTTAAATTATTTTCACTTTTGTTTAAAAAAAATTTTTTAATTTAAATTTTTGTTTTACTTTAGCCCACAAAATAAAAATTAACAAAATTCAATAGTTTAAAAAAACAATTGGCCCATAAAAATTTAGATTAAAATATAGGTAAATAATATGGTTAAAATAAGGGTTTAGGACCGGGTTTGAGTCATTTTAAAATTTACGAGTTTTTTGCGGGTTTATATACGGTCCGGATATTGAAACCTTATTTTACCAAGCGTAGACTCACACGATAAGAACAAACATTACACATTAAAAAAAAAAAATCATGTACATACTAATACTATAAGGTTACACACTAACATTTGAAAATCAGGATCAAGGCGGAATATAAAGTGACCATTGAAAAAAAGTTAAAAAATTATGGTTAAAAAATATAACTAAAATGTTCATATTCTAACATTATAAAAAATGCTTTGACAAGAACAACCTCACACTTATCAAATTGTCATTTAAGTTACTTTTAATCCTTTATTGTTATTATTATTATTTTGAGAGTTAAACTAAATAACCTCTCTACTAATATTCTTTAATAATCCAGCTCATTTTAGGCAATTCCTCACTGACAGCACAGCATCAAACTAAGGTAAATCATATAACTTGTTACCACCAATGAATAGAACACACTATCTTCATCATTATGTTTTTTTTTTGTATTTGATATATAAGAATTGTTTTTATTTTTATTTAACGTTTTTTTATCATGTAAATTAGAATAAATAGTTTTACTGGTTGTTTGCTATATGAACACCGAATATGGATTGGACTTTTATAAATTTCTTTGCGGGGACAAGCCCGATATGTATCCAAATAAAGCAGCCCCAATAATAATTTAATGTCTTGTAGATTGTTGATGGGATAGGACTCAGATGGGTCCAAAGAATATTATGGCTTTTTTGCTCGAACGATTTTCACAACTCTAGGATGAAATGAATCCCATAACGACAAATTTCTATTATTGCATAGAGCCACAAATTTCTATTATTGTATGGAGCTTTATCATTTATATATACCATATAACATATTTTAGAATATTTTAGTTTTTTTAATTAAATTTTAAGTTTTATAATTATTTAATTTTAAATTTTAATAAATAATGTTATTTTTAAAATTTTAAAATTTTTAATAAATTTATAATATTTATTTTTTATTTAATCATTTTTAAGTTTTTAAAAAAAATTAAGTTTTTATAATATATATTAATTTTTTATTGAACTATCCAAATAGGTAAAATTATTAAAATGTAAAGTTGAAGGGTAAAATCGTATAGCTAATTTAATAAAAAAAGGTAAGATGATCAATTTATACTTTATGTTAGGTTCGACCGTCAAAATTTTGATTATATAGACTAAATTGATATATTTTGAAAACGATAGGAATTATTTAAGTTAAAAAAGTAAAAATAAATCAAAATGTGATATTTTTAAATATATTATGAACCAAATTGATAATTATTCAAAGTATTTGATTTTAATTTAAGGGAAAGTGTGATTTTATTGGTATATGACCAAACGGCAGGGTATTCTATTATAATTTGGTCTAATAATAATAACAACTAGAACACGACAAGTCTATATATTATTAAAAAAAAAAGACAATAAAAATGAGTAAAAAGCTAAGGATTATATATTTGCGGTTGCAGAAAGAGAAGAAAAAGTATTTAGCATCATATTTATTTGGTCGACATAGAGAAATTTCTATTATTGCATGGAGATTTATCAAGAATGCATACCATTCTCTCCTACTTCACAACAAATAACTGATCCCACATGAGCATAGATATATCCATGGGCCTCCCCCTTTGGAGATGGGCTAGGCTCCAGCCCAGCTAAGGTTTTTGAATTTTTTATAGTTTTAATTATTTATATTATTTAAGATAAAAAATTAAGTAAAAAATTAATTATTTAATTTTTATAATTAATTTTTATCTAACTCATAAAAATTAAACTTAACCTAATAAGCCAATTTAATTGTAATGAGAGTCCAATAAATCAAACTTAAATTAAACCCCATAAACTAAATTTAACATAAATCCAAATCAAATGTATAACTAAAATGAATAAAAGTTAAAATTAGAAAACTCTCCACCACACTTGACATAATAGGAACAAAGATTGTACCAAATCCTTTTTTTCATTTTTTTTCCTCGTCGAAATAAGAGTCACACATATTTTACTTCATTGATTCGTTTAGTATTGACTCTTTTTATTTCTACGGTGAGTACATAACGTGTATTTTCAATTATGAAACTTGTTAAATAATTATTTTAAAATAAGAAAAATGACCATTCTTTTACAAATTGTTTAGTTATCTAGATTGACAGTGAATTTATTGATATTATTGACTCAAAATCAGTAATATTTTTTTTCTTTTTTAAAATCACACAGTACACAACTTCGGTAATATCTTATTGTATTTACATTTCATGTTTATTGTTTGTAATTTTTTTTTGCCTAAGCTATGTATTTGAAAATAAGAATTATTGTCCTTCATTATTATTAATAATAATTCTCTCGTGATGTTTATATTTAACTATTACAAATGAAAATTTTGCATAGTATAAAATAGTCAAACTTTTAAACAGAAAAATAAAATTAAGAATAGCCCACTCAACATATAGTTTCTAACTATGCCTCTGGATATATCAATAATAATACCAACTAGAACACAACACGAATATGTATCATTAAAAAAACAAGACAATAAAAATGCATAGAAAGCTGAGGAATACATATTGCGGCCGAAGAAGGGAAAAGAAGAAAATCTTGGCATCATGTTTATTTGGTCGACATGGACAAATTTTGCATAGATGAATTCCTTATTGAGCCTCTCAACAGCTGATCTTAGCTGCTTGTTGAAAAGTTTAGCTGCCATGTTCATCTTGTTTACACACAAAGGCCTATTTGTCTTCAACCATGCATGTACATTTTCCTTACTCCATGTTGGTAAATTGTCTAAATAAACATCGCAACTAAATATTAGGTAGAGAATAATAATCTAATTTTGATATTATATAACCTTCTATACGTGCAGGCATAACTTTCTTGATAAATATTATTAACTTTTTTTATTCCCATTAATTTGTAAAATTCATCTAACCAATTGTTAGGAAATTATAGCACAATTTCCCTATAACCAGATTTGTGAGAAAGCGAAATAAAAGCGGAAATAAAACACACACACAATTTGATAACGGAGTTCGGCCAATTGTGCCTACGTCTCCGGACCCGCTGCAGATCGTTTTACTAAAGGAAGAAAATATACAAAGTGTTTACAACACTTACAACTCACAACCACTCACAAACTACAACCCACTCCCAATTATGCCCAAGAATTTTTCTCACAAAATTCTTTCACAAGCTTTTCTCTCAAACTCTCTCTTATTCTCTAATTTTGGGATATCTAACAAATGAGAGCTAAAGGGTTTATATAGGCTTCAAAAGAGATGGGTTGGTGGAATTAGGCAAGAAGTTAGGCACCTCCATTTGACATTTGCACAAGTTAGGCAAGAAGTTAGGCACCTCCATTTGACATTTGCTCAAGTTAGGCAAGAAGTTAGGCACCTCCATTTGATATTTGCTCAAGTTAGGCAAGAAGTTAGGCACCTCCATTTGACATTTTACAATTGTCTTGACAATCTCCCACTTGAAGACTGATTTCAATCTGTCTTCACACCTCGATCTATGCAGCAGCTCTTTCACGGTCTTGTTACTATTGCAGGCCAACTGAAGCTGAACACAGCTTCAGTTTGTCAGTCGTCACCGTCTTTGTCAACATGTCTGCTGGATTTTGAGCTCCACTAATCTTTTCAAGTTTTAAAATCCCATCTTCCAGAAGTGACCGGATAAAATGATACCGCAACTGTATGTGCTTCGTTCTGGAATGAAAAGACGGATTCTTTGCTAGATGGATAGCACTTTGACTGTCACAATACAAGACATTGTCTTCTTGTTTCTTTCCCAGTTCCTCTAAGAAACTTTGTAGCCAAACCATTTCTTTGCTGGCTTCCGTGACAGCAACATATTCTGCTTCAGTTGTGGAGAGAGCAACTATCTTCTGTAACTGAGACACCCAACTCGCTGCGGTACCTCCTAAAGAATCTGCTTTGCAGCACCTAAGTCTTTCATTGCGAACTGCTTCGACAATTCCCGCTTCAAATTCATAATCTCTTGCATATCTGAACCTGCAACGAGCATATCATCAACGTACAACAATAAGATAATGAAGCTGTTGTCGAACCTTTTGATGTAGCAACAATGATCTGCTTGGCATCTTGTGAAACCGCTGCTGCTCATAAAACTATCAAACTTCTTGTACCACTGCCTGGGAGCTTGTTTTAAGCCATACAAGCTCTTCTTTAACCTGCATACTAGGTTTTCCTTGCCTGCTTCTTTGAAACCTTCCGGTTGCCTCATATAGATTTCTTCCTCCAAGTCACCATGAAGGAAAGCTGTTTTTACATCTAACTGCTCAAGATGTAAATTTTCTGCAGCTACAATTTTCAACACCAGTCTGATTGTAGTCAGCTTCACGACTGGAGAGAAAATTTCATTGTAGTCAATACCTTCTTTTTGCTGAAAGCCTTTGACAACCATTCTAGCTTTGTAGCGCTTGTTTCCATTGTGTTCTTCTTTAATCCTGAAGACCCATTTGTTATGAAGAGCTTTCTTGCCTGGTGGTAATTCAGCTAATTCCCATGTCTGATTTGACATAAGCGAGTCCATCTCATCTCTCATGGCAGACTCCCACTTGACTGAATCCTCCACTTGCATTGCTTCATCATAGCACTCTGGTTCACCACTATCAGTTAGCAACAAGTAGTGTAAAGAAGGCGAATAACGCTGGATTGGCTTAGGAACTCTGGAGGAGCGTCTCAATTCTGGTGCGCTTGGTTCTTCTTGAACTGTTTCAGGACTAATCTGAACATCACTTCCAGAAATCTCCTCAAACTCAGCAAATTCTTTTGTTTCAGCTTCAGTAGTGGAGCTACTTGATTCTGCGATTGATCTGTCTTTGTACATCAAATTCTCATTGAATATGACATCTCTACTTCTGACGATTTTTCGATTTTCATAATCCCAAAACCGGTAACCAAACTCATCACCACCATAACCAACAAAGACACATTTATTGGACTTGGCATCAAGTTTACTTCTTTCGGCAGAATCTATATGTACGTAAGAGATACAACCAAACACTCTTAAATGCGAAATGTTTACCTCTTTTCCGCTCCAAACTTCCTCTGGTATTCCACCATCTAAGGGAACTGAGGGCCCACGGTTGATCAAGTAAGCTGCAGTGTTGACAGCTTCAGCCCATAGCATTTTGGGCAAACCGGCATGTAACCTCATGCTTCTGGCACGTTCATTCAGAGTTCTGTTCATGCGCTCTGCTACGCCATTTTGCTGTGGTGTCATGGGAACTGTTTTCTCCATCTTGATCCCACTGTTTGCGCAAAATTCTCTGAATCTACTATCTCTGTACTCTCCTCCATTGTCAGACCTCAACCGCTTGATTTTTAAACCAGTCTCATTTTCCACCATGGCCTTCCATTTTCTGAAGGTATCAAAGACTTCTGATTTCTTCTTCAGAAAATAAACCCACACCTTCCTTGTAGAGTCATCGATGAAGGTGACATAATACAGTGAGCCTGAAAGAGATGAAACTGGAGATGGTCCCCACACATCGGTATGAACCAACTCTAACTTTTCTGCCTTGGGTATCTTGCCAATCTTTGCAAAACTAACTTTCTTCTGTTTGCCAAAGATGCAATCCTCGCATAGTCCGACATCTACAGCCTTGAGATCCGGAAGCTTCCCTTTTGACAGAAGTGTCTTCATCCCTTTCTCGCTCATATGGCCAAGCCTTTGGTGCCATAGGTTTGACTTTCCATCAGCATCTGCTACTGCAACAATATTCTCTAAGTTTGAGGTTACATAGAGAGTACCACACTTCTTACCACGAGCAACGACGAGTGCTCCTTTGGTAATCTTCCATTCACAGCCTGAAAAAGTTGTACAATATCCTTCTCCATCAAGTTGTCCTATCGAAATCAAATTTCTTTTGAGGCCAGGAATATGTCTCACTCCTTGCAGCTTCCAGGTACTCCCGTTTGGCAACTTTAATCGGATGTCTCCTTTTCCGACAATCTTCAAGGTTTCATCATCAGCTAGATGAACCTTCCCAAAGTTACCACTGACGTAGTTCTCCATAATCTCTCGGCATGGGGTGGCATGGAAAGATGCTCCTGAATCCAGAATCCATGATTCAATCGGGCTGTTGACGCTTAGAATCATAGCATCACCTGCTTCCTCGGTCACATTGGCGGATTCCTGTGTGCCGGTATCTTTCTTCGGTGCTCGGCAATCCCTCTTAAAGTGACCCTTTTTGCCACAATTATAACAGCTAAAATCTTTCTTTCCTGATCTGGATTTACCCCTTCTGGATTTCGATCTGCTACGATATGAACTTCTTTCTGAAGTTCTCCCTCTGGACTCTGTGTGTAAGGCTGAGGAGCTTGATGCTTCACCCGATTCTCTCCGCCGAATTTCTTCACTCAATACCAGATCTCGAACATCGTCAAATTTCAATTTATTATTTCCTGACGAACTGCTAACTGCTGTGACAGTAGCATTCCAACTGTCTGGTAGAGATGACAAGAGAATCAAGGCTCGAACTTCTTCATCAAATTCGATTTCCACGGAACTCAACTGGGTTGTGATTGTGTTGTGCTCATTCAGATGTTGAGCGACTGATGCCCCTTCCGCCATCCGCAAGTTGAATAATCGCCTCATCAAGTGAACTTTGTTTGAGGCCGATGGCTTCTCATACATATTGGAGAGAGCCGTTATAAGACCCGCCGTGGTCTTTTCCTTTACTATATTGAAAGCAACATTCCGGGATAACGTTAATCGGATCACTCCGAGGGCTTGTCTGTCAAGAAGATTCCAATCTTCTTCCTTCATATCATCTGGCTTCTTTCCTAAAAGAGGTTGATACAGCTTTTTCTGGTACAGATAATCTTCAATCTGCATTTTCCAAAAGCCGAAGTCCGCACCATCGAACTTTTCAATTTTAATCTTCCCTTCGTCTGCGGCCATCGCTCCCACTCGAATCTAGCTTCCTTTGGATCGTTTCTGACTATTTCTGCTGATTGTCGTGTATTAGAACACCTCCGTCGACACACCGGTGCTGCCGACAAAACTCACAGAAACTGACAGAATCTACCACCAAAGCTCTGATACCAGTTGTTAGGAAATTATAGCACAATTTCCCTATAACCAGATTTGTGAGAAAGCGAAATAAAAGCGGAAATAAAACACACACACAATTTGATAACGGAGTTCGGCCAATTGTGCCTACGTCTCCGGACCCGCTGCAGATCGTTTTACTAAAGGAAGAAAATATACAAAGTGTTTACAACACTTACAACTCACAACCACTCACAAACTACAACCCACTCCCAATTATGCCCAAGAATTTTTCTCACAAAATTCTTTCACAAGCTTTTCTCTCAAACTCTCTCTTATTCTCTAATTTTGGGATATCTAACAAATGAGAGCTAAAGGGTTTATATAGGCTTCAAAAGAGATGGGTTGGTGGAATTAGGCAAGAAGTTAGGCACCTCCATTTGACATTTGCACAAGTTAGGCAAGAAGTTAGGCACCTCCATTTGACATTTGCTCAAGTTAGGCAAGAAGTTAGGCACCTCCATTTGATATTTGCTCAAGTTAGGCAAGAAGTTAGGCACCTCCATTTGACATTTTACAATTGTCTTGACACCAATGAGATTTTTCTTATGCTTTGTGTCTATTATTTACAAATCTACATTAGAATAAACAAATTACATCTATCAAATGTATTTGACGGTTAGGATTGAAAAATCTTATTTCAAAAATTATAACGGTCTAATTACTACCTGCTTAATTACACATACAAGAAGAAATAGAGGTTGACTGTACTTGAAAACGCAGCTAAGAAGCTTCAACGCAAGCTTATTAAATTCACACAACAAGAACAATCACAAGAAACAAAAAAATAAAAACGCAAATGTTTATGAAAATCCTCAATGAAGCTCCATTGATGTACAACCAAGCTTTTCTATGAACAAAGCATTTACACTTACAATTCTGTTGTATATTGCTCTGTTAGATTGAATTTTAATGGATTTTTTGTTGTCTGTTTGCAGAGTTGTTTTGAGAATGGAGCTGGATTTTATGGAGAAGAAAATACAGGGAGATGAGAAGATAAGAATGAGATAGAAATTGAGAGTTTGTTAGAAGAGAGAGAGAGAGAGTAAAAGATGTAATAATTTTTTCAGTACCCATTCATTCTCAGCTTACAATTTTAATAGCTGGAGTTTGTTAGCAGGGAATGATCAACTGCTGACTGTCCACTATAAAAAATAAGCCTAACAGTACAACGATACCGTTTTAGGGAATTGATAACAAACAACCTAAATTAAAACGCACCGCATAAACCAATTGAAACCCAACAATACTAATTGAAACGCACAGTTTTGGACAGAAACTCTCTAGTCAAAACGACGCCGTATAAGGAAGTATATAAAAACATTCTCTCTCAGACAGCAACTCCAAAGTCAACACTTCTTGTCTTCGATTTCATTTTCTAGAGGCTTCATCGAGCTTCTCTCTCAAAATCCCCAAAAATCTCATGAAACCCTAGCCTCGAATCCTTCCATTAGAGACCTGTCAAACCTTCAAATGGCCCGATCTGACATTCCACCCCTCTTAAAATGATTCTTGACCTCAAGGATCGAAGGATGGGAAGCTTCTGCGTATCATATCAGTATCTTCCCAAGTCGCATCCTTGGGTGAGGTGGTCGACCACTGGATCAGGTACTGTATGACTGCCTTGTTGTGTTTTTTAACCATTTTATGCTCTAATATTGCAACTGGCTGAGCGAATAATTGTCCGTCTGGGCCTGCATGTGGAAGCTGCGGGTTGGAGGTGAGGCGAGAGCCGATCTTAGCTTTCAACTGAGAGACGTGGAAAACAGGATGGATCTGTGATCTAGGAGGCAGCAGCAGTCGGTAAGCAACTTTTCTCACCCTCTCTGTGATCTGATAAGGCCCGAAATATCTAGGGGCTAATTTTAGGTTCCTTCTAACTGCGATAGTAGACTGTCTGTAGGGTTGTAATCGTAAATAGACATGATCTCCTATGTTGAATTCTCTTTCAGATCGTTTCCTGTCTGCATATGTTTTCATCCTTGATTGTGCTTGTGTTAGTGATTCCTTAAGGGTGTGCTGAAGTTTGTCTCTGTCTTTCACAAAAGCTCTGCTTTCTGGGTCTGAGTAGTCTCTAGGGTTGCTTGAGTAGATAGGAGGTCTGTAACCATAGAGTGCCTCAAATGGGGTCATTTTAAGAGCTGTGTGGTAGTTAGTGTTGTACCACCACTCGGCTAAAGGTAGCTAGGCATCCCAGTGGCTAGGTTTAGAGCTGGTCATGCACCTAAGATAATTTTCTAAACATTGGTTGAGTCTTTCACTCTGCCCGTCTGTCTGTGGATGGTAGGCAGTGCTGAGGCACAACTGAGTGCCCAATGCCTTGAATATGTGCTGCCAAAACTGACTTGTGAAGATCTTGTCTCGGTCACTCACGATAGTAGTTGGGATGCCATGTAATTTCTGTATGTTTTCCATAAATAATTGTGCAACCTGTTGAGCAGTGTAGGGGTGAGTGAGGGCTAGGAAGTGGGCATATTTTGTGAGTCGGTCTGTGACCACAAGGATGGTATCCTTTCCTGCAAACCTAGGCAGCCCCTCTATAAAATCCATAGCTATGTCCAACCAAGGAGTATTTGGAATAGGTAAGGGTTGTAATAACCCAGCTGGTTTGTTGTGAAGGGATTTATTCTCTTGGCATACTGTACACTCTAAAACCCTTGCAGTAACTTCCCTCAACATAGAGTCCCAGAAAAAATATAGCTGCAGCCTCTTCATAGTACCTTGAATTCCAGAATGGCCCCCCATAGCTGAGGAGTGAGCTTCCTCAACTAATTTCTGTCTGAGGTTCCCATAGCCTCCCACATAGATCACTCCATCTTTGCGTAGGATCCCCTCTTTCAAGGTAAACTCCTGATTAGCATGGTTGCCAATAAGCAACTCTGGAATGAGGGCAGTGGCCTTAGGGTCCTTATAGTAACTGTCTGCAACCTCCTGAACCCAGGCCGGTTTGGTAGTAGTCAATGCCAAATAGGATGGTACCTCTTCTTCCTGAAAGGCCCTGGACAGGCCATCCGCTACCACATTTTCCTTTCCTTTCTTGTAGGAAATGACATAGTCATAACCCAGCAGCTTTGTTAACCATTTCTGTTGCATTAGTATAGTGATTTTCTGCTCAAGGAAATACTTGAGACTGTGGTGGTCAGTTTTTATAGTAAATCGGTTGCCATGTAAATAAGCCCTCCATTTCTGAACCGCGTACACAATGGCTAACAGTTCTTTCTCATAAGTGGATAATCCTTTTTTCCGGTTAGGTAGGGCTTTGCTTATGTAAGCAATAGGTCTGTCTTGTTGCATTAATACAGCCCCTATTCCTGTGTCACATGCATCCGTTTCGAGTATAAAGGGCTGCTGAAAATCTGGTAAGGCTAGAACTGGAGTGGTAGTCATGGCAGCCTTGAGATTTTGGAATGCCATCTCTGCTTCTTCATTCCATACAAATCCTCCTGTCTTCAATAAATTTGTCAGGGGTTTACTGATGATTCCATAACCCCTAACAAATTTCCTATAGTAACCAGTCAATCCTAGGAATCCTCTCAATGCCTTAATTGACTTAGGAGTAGGCCAGTCAATCATGCCTTGAATTTTTTTGTTATCCGCAGCAACCCCTTTTTCTGAAATGATATGTCCTAGGTACTCCAACTCTGGACATCCGAAATTGCATTTACTTTTCTTAACAAACAACTGGTTTTCCCTTAGGATAGTGAAGGTAATCCTGAGATGCTCTAGGATGTTGTGGCTATAAACCAATATGTCATCAAAAAAATACTAAGATCATCTTCCTCAAGTAAGGCATAAATATTTCATTCATAAGGCTCTGAAAGGAAGCTGGGGCATTAGTGAGGCCAAATGGCATTACCTTGAACTTGTAGTGCCCTTGGTGGGTTCTGAAGGCTGTCTTATGGATGTCAGCTTCAGCCACCCTGATCTGATGGTACCCAGCCCTAAGGTCTAGTTTAGAGAACATCCTAGCCCCATTTAGTTCATCCAGTAGCTCATCTATAAGAGGAATAGGGAATTTATCTTTAACTGTTACCTTGTTGAGTTCCCTCTAATCCAAACAGAACCTCCAAGTCCCATCCTTCTTTTTTACCAATAAAATAGGAGAAGAGAAGGGACTGTTACTGTGTCGGATGATGCCACTGTCAAGCATCTCTCTCACAATCCTCTCTATCTCATTTTTCTGTACATAGGGGTGCCTGTAGTTCCTGACGTTGACTGGGCTGCTGCCAGGAATTAATGGTATTTTATGGTCTTGTTTTTTGTGGGATGGTAGGGTTTTAGGCTCAGAGAACACATCTGCATATTCTTCAAGTAGTGGCTTCAATTCAGTAGGGACTTCTACCATTTTTTCTTCTGTCTCTAGAGAGTAAAGCTGTACCACAGCTTCAGCTTGTTTGTGAGCCTTCTCAAGCTGACTGCCCACATTTTTCCCTGTTAAGTGAGTTAGCTTACTGTCAGTTCTGATCCCCTGTAGGGAAACTCACTTTCCTTCCTTCATGAAACTCATACTCAATTGTTTAGCATCAAGTATAATGGGTCATATTTCCTTAATCCATTGCATGCCTAGCACCGCGTCACAGCCACCTAGGGTCAACAATTTCATTTCAGTTGAGAAGGTGACCCCTTGCATAGCCGAAGTGAACTCCTTACATTTAGCTTTGCTGCTTATTTTTCCTCCTTCTCCAACAGTGACCCACAGTGTTTCTGTTTCCTCTACTTTTACCCCTGTCAGTTGGGCTGTGTTAGGATCAAGAAAATTATGGGTAGAGCCGCTGTCCACCAATATAGTGATTTCTCGGTGTTTAACCCTGCCCCTTAACCTGATGGTTTGCAGACCAGCACAACCAGTTAAGGCGTGGTGAGAAATTGATATTTCTTCCCTGCTGATTTCGGGTATAACTTCCTCTTACACCTCCTCATTTTCTGTGTCAATTTCTTGGTCATTTTCTTCATCTTCTCCCATGAGCATGTACAATCTCTTCTTAGAACACTGGTGGCCATAAGTGTAGGGTTCATCACAGTTATAACAAAGTCCATTGTCCCTCCTTATCTTCATCTCCGATTGTGTTAGCCTTTTAATGGGAATGGGTTCAGTTGGTTTAAGGGCTGTGTTGGTGCTGGATGGGTGTGTGTTTTGGTAGGTATTATGAGTCTTGGCTAGTGTTTGGTTAGGAGTGCTTGTGGAGGAGTTGTAGTTGCTAGCCTTCTGCATCCAGGGTCTGTTTCTCTTGGGTTCAATGGTTGCCTCGAGTAGCCTGGCCAAGTGTATGGTAGTTTTCAAATCTGTGGGGCTGAACATCTTGACCTGATTTTTAATTTCAGATTTCAGTACACTCGAAAAGCTTTCTAGGAAAAATCCATCTCCTAACCCATATCCTTTAACCTAGGTTGCAGTTCTTCAAATCTGTCTTGGTATTCTGAGACCGTGCCTGACTGCCTTAGCCTATACAATTCCCCTATCACATCCTTTTGCTCTACATCAAGGAACCTAGATAGTAAGAATTCCTTAAATTCCCTCCAGCTAACGCCCTCTTGGAAATTATAGTAGGACTGAAACCATATTTCAGCTTTTTTCTCAAAGTGTATAGAAGCTATCAACACCTTTTGATCTGGTGGTACTGGGTGTATTAAAAAGTATCTGTCACACTTTCTTAACCAAGTCTTAGGGTCTGTTCCGTCAAATCTAGGAAATGATAATTTTGGAGCCTTCAATAGAGTGTCTGTAAATACCTGGCTAGTAGACCCCTGGCTGTTTGCAAATCTGTGCTCCCCAGCAGATCTAGCATTCCTTGGGTCTGTAGATGGCACAGCAGGTGCTGAGCCCAAAATACCCTTCCCATTTCCAGTCATTTCTTCAGGTCTAGCCCCTTTGAACACTGCTGTGAGCAGTTCCTGCATTTTGTACTCTATTTGGGCTGTTTGTTCAGAAAGTTGGGTTGCTACTTCCATCTTAAAAGTGGCCACCCCTCCTTCCAATTTCTGCATTCCTTCCTGCATATTCTGCATTCCTTCCTACATATTCTGCATTCCTTCCTCCATTTTTTGCATTCGAGTCTCAACTTCTTGAAACTTTCCATCCACATAATGGTGCTGCCTAGTACCTTCTGCCATGGTGTAAGTCCTGGAAAGTGCTCTGATACCAATTTGTTGTATATTGCTCTGTTAGATTGAATTTTAATGGATTTTTTATTGTCTGTTTGCAGAGTTGTTTCGAGAATGGAGCTGGATTTTATGGAGAAGAAAATACAGGGAGATGAGAAGATAAGAATGAGATAGAAATTGAGAGAGTTTGTTAGAAGAGAGAGAGAGAGTAAAAGATGTAATAATTTTTTCAGTACCCATTCATTCTCAGCTTACAATTTTAATAGCTGGAGTCTGTTAGCAAGGAATGATCAACTGTTGACTGTCCACTATAAAAAATAAGCCTAACAGTACAACGATACCGTTTTAGGGAATTGATAACAAACAACCTAAATTAAAACGCACCGCATAAACCAATTGAAACCCAACAATACTAATTGAAACGCACAGTTTTGGACAGAAACTCTCTAGCCAAAACGACGCCGTATAAGGAAGTATATAAAAACATTCTCTCTCAGACAGCAACTCCAAAGTCAACACTTCTTGTCTTCGATTTCATTTTCCAGAGGCTTCATCGAGCTTCTCTCTCAAAATCCCCAAAAAACTCATGAAACCCTAGCCTCGAATCCTTCCATTAGAGACCTGTCAAACCTTCAAATGGCCCGATCTGACAAATTCACTATCTGATTATTCAA
The DNA here is from genome assembly GCA_003430845.1 of Xanthoceras sorbifolium. Taxonomy (NCBI): domain Eukaryota; kingdom Viridiplantae; phylum Streptophyta; class Magnoliopsida; order Sapindales; family Sapindaceae; genus Xanthoceras; species Xanthoceras sorbifolium. The sequence goes on from CM010618.1 coordinate 3,172,640, forward strand.
TAATCTAACTTCAATATATATACATCAGATTTCATCCTAGTCAGCAAATAACTAACTTTCCATGAATCAAGGATAGCCAATCATTTGCAATAACTTCCGACCATGTCAGTATAACTGATTTTCAACCCGCTCATGTTTCATGCATGCACTCAATCCTCAATACTTCTCAACTGATTTAATTTATCTTCAAGACTTAAATCAGTTGACCTTTCTCTTGATTGATTTCAGAATAAATACAAGTAAAGAAGAGGCTAATTTTGGTAAGGTTTGAGCTGGGGCAGGAACAAGGACTGGAAAGGGAACTCAAGCTCATTGAATTCAACATGTCTTAAGACATAAATCTTGCCTGTGAGATGTAGGCATTTATATCCTTTTGGAGTAAGACTATATCCTAGAAAGACACACTTTGAAGAATGAAAATCTAATTTGTGAGTATTATAGGACCTCAAATATGGAAAGCAAGAGCAACCAAATACTTTGAAGAATTTGTAATTTGGTGGTCTGTGATTTAACATTTCAAAGGGACTAGCATTTTAAGAACAAGAGTTGACAGGTTATTAATCAACAAAGTTTTAGTTTGGAAGGCATCAACGTAAAAGGTGAGTGACATATGAGCATGTACAAGAAGGGTAAGACCACTTTCAACTAGATGTCTATACTTCCTCTCAGCTATGCCATTTTGCTGATGAGTGTAAGCACAAAAGGTTCTAGGATGAATGCCTTGGTTTTGAAGAAAAGGAATGAGAGGTTTGTATTCAGTTCCAAGATCAGCTTTGAGACATTTGATCCTACATTCAAATTGCAACTCAACAAAAGTTTTGTATTAAAGAAAAGTGAAATAAACTTCTGACTTGGACTTGAGAGGATATAACCATGTGTAACGAGAATAAGCATCAATAAAGATGACATAATACCTATAGCCCTCTACTGAACATAAAGGGTGTTGGTCCCCATACACCAGTATATACCATTTCTAAAGGGTGTCTAGCTTTGTAAGTAGAGATTGAAAAGGGCATTTTATGCATTTTTCCCGTCTTACAAGAATCACAAAAATGCATATCATTCAATGAGCTTGACAAATGAAGTTTATGCAAAACATGTTTGAGTATTAATGGTGCTGGATGACCAAGCTTTACATGCCACAAATCAGCTTGACTAGGAGATGTTAACATAACAGTATGCTGGTTACAAGCAGTTTTGGAATGACGATTATTTACAGCAGAATTTGAGTGATAGGTGTTGACATTATTTACACCAGGATCAACATTATTCAAGCAGGAATTACTGGAAATATCAGCTGAACAAACATGGTTGACACTTGAAGATGACTTAGCAGTGCTTGAGGCTTGGACACAGGTAAAGTCTACCTTGTACAGACCATTACTAATGGTTCCTATGAGCAGCACCCTTTTAGTAATCTTGTTATTCAACACACACAAATTCTTAGTAAATTCTGCTATTGCATTATTGTTACAAGTGAATTTCGAAATGCTGAGCAAATTTTTAGTGATTAAAAGAACACAAGGCACATATTTAAGTATCAAATTATGTGAGCAAGAAGTAAGGATCATCGAGTTACCAATGTGAGTGATGTTCAACTGTTGTCCATTCCCAATAGCAAGCCTCTCATTGCCTCTATATTCAGATTGGATGCTGAAGTTATTGAGATCAGATGTCACATGATTGGTAGCCTCACTATCAGCATACCAGGACTGATCACACACAGATTTTGGGGTGGCATAGTAGGCAGTAGATTGCAGCAAGTTTGCTTGATTTCCAGGCACTGATACTTGCCTCATAACCTTGTTTTTGTAACATCCCGGATTTCGAATAATTAATTTTATATATGTGAATATAAATTTTGTGATTGGAGGGGGTGTAAATGTAATTAAAAGTATATTTATTTTTATGATTTTCAGGTGGACCAGATGGAACGGTCCAAAAATGATGCAGGAAAAAGGAAAACCAAGGCAGTGAGCATCGCGACCTGGTCACCGCGACCACAGATCGCGATGACCTGCTCGCGGTGGAAAATGTGAATTTTTGGCAGTGAGCATCGCGACCAGTCACCGCGACCACAGATCGCGATGAACTGCTCGCGATGAAAATGTCAAATTCTGGCAGTGAGCAACGCGACCACCAGCGCGACCATGGTACCGCGAGGTGTGCTCGCGATGAAGGCGGTGGAAACGCTCCAGTGAGTACCGCGACCACAGGTCGCGACGACCGAAAAATATATAAAAAAAAATTTGGCTTCTCGCAGCAGCCACAGAAAACACAGAACAGAGAGAAAAGAGAGGAGAGACCGAGAGAAAGAAAGAAAGAAGAAGAAAGAAAGAAGAAGAAAGAAAGAAGAAAGAAGAAGAAAGAAGAAGAAGAGGAAGAAGAAGAAGAAGAGAGGAAGAAGGAAAGAAAAGGTGAAAGAGAAAGGGAAAGGAAAAGGAAAAGAAAATCGTAGAAACGCGATTTGTCGATAGAAAAACGGTATCCAGGTTGGTGTACATCCGTTTTCGAACTCTTTACAAAACGTATTTTGTATTTTTAGTCTGAATACGCACTTTATTTAAATAACCTATTGATTTTATATCTCTATTGTTGTTCTTGGAATGATTTTATGATAGATCGCATTTTGATCGTATTTCGATTATTACAATTTCGTTAAAAATACTTGATTTAGACGTTTATATGACTATTGTTTATTTTTCTTGAAGAGTATTGTGTGAATTGTATATTTATTGAGTATCTATTGATTTGTAACTTATTGCGAATAGTTGAAAAATAGTTTATCGGAAACGGCCCTAGGATACTTAGACATAGAAATGGATATAGGAGGTTGGTATACCAGCTGGGTTCAGTGAGCAGTACTGCACCGATATTGATATGCTATTGATGATTATTATGTACCTCCTCACAGATTCGTCCTGAGGTTGGGAGACACGTACCTTCCTAAGGATTTGTTCCTGGGATAGGGAGTTATGTACCTCTCTAGGTTCCGTACCCTCGGTTCTAGAGTAGGGAGATACGTACCACTCTTAGGATTCGTCCTAGGGTGGGAGTTCGACCCATATTCCAGTCCTAGTATGTTGAGTATTCTAGCGGGCCAGATTGAAGTGAATTGAATAACTTTATTGATCGATTTTATATGTTGATCTTATTGTTGAAATTAAAGTAATTAAAGCTGTTTTATGCTTTGATTTTGAAGTTAAATTGATTTGTAAATGATTAGAATTGAAATATATATATATATATATATATATATATATTGTGATTTGTTTCTTATTAAAGGTTATTTATGATTTTTCATAATTGAGTTTAGTGTACACCCACTAAGCTATATGCTTAGCGCGTTAGTTTTGTTTCTAACGCGTAGGTACTAGGGATACTGAAGAGGCAAAAGACTGAAGAGGAGTTTCCTGCAGACAGAGGAGTAGAGTCGCATTGCTGGGGTAGATATTTATGTTGACGTATATTGTGATTGATATGCATGTATATACAGAGATTTGTAAACGTTTTGTAAAATTCTGTTTTGTAATTAACTTGGTTTATGATTTCTGTTTTTCATTTTTAGAATGTTTGTAAATATTGACTTCTGAATCGTTTTATTTTATAAACTGTTGTTGGAAAGTCGCACTAAATGGCAGAGTGCGCAATTGATTGAAAATGATATTTGAAGTGTTATTGAATTTGTATTTGATTTGAATTGTGGAAAAACAGGTTTTGGGAAATCCGAAAAACAAACGGAACTCTGCCGAATTTTTGTAAAAAGTTTATTGCGATGGGCTCACTCAGAAATGGTTTTAAAAATTATAAACTAGATGGTTTTCCAATGGTTAGAAAAATTGATTTGATGGGCTCACAGTGATTTTAGAAATTTTAAAATGAATTGAGAAAGTTTTGAAAACCCGAGTAGCGCTCCCTGGGTCGATCCAGCCGGGTCGGGTCAGGGGGTGTTACAGTTTTGTTGCTGGTTATTTAAAGCACATATAGCATAACTCTAATTGTTGCTACCTTGACCCTGAAAACCTTGATAAGATCTGTCAAAACGATTGTAGCAATATGAAACTGAGTGACCACTCCTGCCACAGATCTGACAGGGAGGTCTGTTGTTACTATTCCATCTACCACCATTCCTTCCTCTACCTCTTCCTCTTGGATTTCCACGTCTACCAAGCATACCACCTCTCTGTTGTTGTTTGTTATTAGGATCACTAGCTACAAAATTAGCACTAGGAACATTAATAGAAGATGTTGAGTTGAGATGCTCAATCCTTTGCTCATGAATTATTAACATGTATTGAGCATCTTGCAAAGTTATAAGCTGTTTTTGATTTGCTATAAACACTACCACAAAGTCATACTCATGACCTATGCCATTTAATATGCCAAGCAACAGATCTTGATCTCTCACGATCTCTCATGCACCTCTCAAAGCATCACCTAATCCTTTCACTTTCAACACAAACTTACTCACACTACTAGCTCTTTTCTTCACATTTTGCAATTGATGTTTCAATTGTAGCACCTTTGCTAGAGACTGTTGTGAGTACAAACTCATCAAAACACTTCATACTTCTTGTGAAGTCACACAACTCGTAACCTCACCAATAATACTTGGACTTATTGTACTCAACAACCAACAAAGAAGCAACTTATCAGTCTTTCTCCAACGAGTATACTCTTTGTTAATGACAGTTTCTCTAGTGGTATTAATAGCATATTCAAACTCTATATACTTTGATGAAATAAGCTTAAGACCAGAAATGAAATAATCAAGTTCAAAGGCCTCAATGGCAGGAAGTACCTATGTCTTCCAATATATATAGTTATCATGATCAAGCTTCACAGGAATGTTGAAGTTGATAGATTTTACAAGAGCGGCAAAATCAGTTGAAGAAGGTGTTTTCATGCGATCTTCACTTCTCAAGGATGATGATCCACTGGAATCGTTTGCCATTGTTGACGTTAGTCGTGAAATAGCTATGATACCATTAAAACGCAGCTAAGAAGCTTCAACGCAAGCTTATTTAACTCACACAGCAAGAACAATCACAAGAAACAAAAAAAATAAAAACGCAGGTGTTTGTGAAAATCCTCAATGAAACTCCATTGATGCACAACCAAGCTTTTCTATGTACAAAACATTTACATTTACAATTCACTAACTGATTATTCAATAATCTAACTTCAATATATATACATTAGACTTCATCCTAGTCAGCAAATAACTAACTTTCCGTGAATCAAGGAGAGCCAATCATTTGCAACAACCTTCGGTCATGTTAGAATAACTGATTTTCAACCGCTCATGTTTCATGCATGCACTCAATCCTCAATACTTCTCAACTGATTTAATTTACCTTCAAGCCTTAAATCAGTTGACCTTCCTCTTGATTGATATGCCAATCTTTGACTCACTCCTCAAGCTTAAAGCTCTATTGCAATTAATTAACTTGTACTACAAGCATTGTAGCATAACTCGAGCTGCATGGTTGGCTGGAACTGCATGCTTGAGAGTTCATGAGCTTGTTGAGTTTGCTGATTACTTTGCACTCTAACAGTACTAATGTATGCCAGTATATGTGATATATTCATTGAGTAGACTTCAAGGAACTCACCTCATCTTTGAGTGAAATATAGAAATTTTGTTAACATATGTTATACACCTATTTAGCAATTTATGGGAGACATTTCATAAAAAGAAAAATATTAATAAATATATTAACAGTAGGACCAAATTTTTAAAAAAAAAAAATTAAATACATAAATGAGAATCCATTCCTATACGTGATTAGTATAGTTTCAGTAAAAGGTATAATATTATTATTTTGATTTGTAAATATATATTTTTATTTCTTGAATAAACCTTTAATAATTAATATTAATGAATTAATTTGTATTAAAATGACTAAGAAAAAACTCGAGAATTTACTAAAAATTGTGAATTGCGACAACTTTGCACGATTTTTTTTTATTTATCCCATGACATAAACAACTGATCACGTGACTGGATTAAATAATTGATTGTGCAACCTATTAACATATGAAAATAAAGTATGAATTGCATTAAACAATTATTACAAGCAACAACATCTAGCTAATAGGAATTATATATACATGTGAGCTGAGCTGGGATACAAACTTTATAGTCTTGTGAATTCTCTTCTTTTTTTCTTTTTCGGGGATGTCCAGTCTAATTACAAGTGTTGAAAAATCTCGTAGCTTACTTATTACATGAACTTTTTCGAAATTGAATGTAATCTGTAAAAGTTTATGGAAAAGATGAATCTTGTGATTTTAGATTCATCAAAAATTGTGATTATCCATTACGCGGTGGCTGTACACGTTTTGTTGAGACAACGTCTCCCTTTTTATCCAAAGTCCAAGTCATTTGTGATTTTTCTTAAGAAAAGTTGTGAAGGAAAAGTGCATTAAGCACTTAAATATAATTAACGTAAAACAGTGAGATTTACTAATACATAACTTGCCATGTGATAGAATCCAAAATTAAGTGTAAAAAAAATTGATCAGGAGAAAAGTATTATCTCATGGTTTATTGTGATCTTTATAAAAAGAACAATCAATCATCAATAATTGATTATTAAAAGGGTTAATTTTAATGAATAAATCAGTCAAACTAATCAAAGTCAAAAGATAAATTTAAAATATTGAATTTGAAGATTAATAATAGCATAATTGGAGAATAGTAGAGATTAAATTAGAAAGACTTTTCCATAATTTGTGGAGATTAATGATAAACTTTAGTCATGGGAAGATTAAGAGGGAAAAACTAGGAAATAAAGGTCAGATATTACTGCGACAAGATAATATTAAACATGAAAAATCACATATTAAATTGACATTATTTTAGCCTATTAAAATGTATTCTTGTATTAAATTCAAAATAAAAAGGTTAGAAACAAGAACAAATGATTTTTTTTTCACCTTTTGTATTGTTCTGACTTCTGATTTTCTGTATATATATATTGAAAAAAAAAAAATACCAATTGGTTAAAGTACAAAATTCAAAATCGCCTCGTAACTATGGTGGTGTGCACCTCTCTAATTTACGTTAGTAATAAAAAGCCACATATGAAGTGATTAATCTCGATATTTCGATAGACCTTTGAACATAACTAAAGAATATAAGAGATAATGGACCTGTAAATCAAAAGTGTCCCAACAAAACCTCATACTTTCATTTCATTAGTATTTGATTGAACTTTAAAGATAAAAGGTAACAATTAATGTACAATACTTTTAACTTCACTTCTTCTACATCACATACATCACAATCACCTTAAGTTTACATAAAATATAAAAACCCTTACGTTCTAATTAACATCTTAATTGATTTTATTTAATTAATATTAATTAGGCACGCTCTGTACTTTTGAGGAAGCAGGCAGTATTGATGATCTCTCTAAAAGACTTGTCTGTGTACCTGACCATATTATACACCCAAGCACCACACACGGCCCCAAGAGTTGGTGCAACCATGTATATCCATATGCCCTTATATTGGTTTGACACTATTGCTGGCCCCAAGCTTCTTGCTGGGTTCATTGATGCGCCTGAAACTGGCCTGTGCAAATAGCAAATAACATCATTAATATACAATTTGCTTGGTTTTGAAGTATTTATTAATGAGTTCTTATCATGTGCTAACATATATACTTTAATCAAATATAAGAAAAAAGTAATATAATCTATTATAGATTAGAAGTGATTAAGTACATACCCAAAAATCATAACATTAAGTAAAATGGTGGAGCCAATGGCGATCCCGGCGAACTCATCAGTCTGCATATATAAACAACTGAACAAATATAAGAACATACCCCATATCAGATGTGCAAGGTAAAATTATTTAGTAAGTTAATATGCTCTAATTAAATCATATTCTGTAATGATAATTATCATAAATTAAAACTAGATACAAAAAGATGGGAACTGACAGCTCTGTTGTCGGTGCTGACTCCGGATATTATAAACATGAGATAAAATGTGATGATGAACTCAATCACGAATGATTGAGCATCTGACCTAGTTGGAAGTGTTCCTGCAAAGTGATCTTGTTTTCCATTGAATAGCAATCTCAGTGTTCCTGCTGCCAGTGTTGATCCAAGAACCTGAGCTGCTACATAAGCTGGAACCTGCCACATAGACACCAGGTTACTAAAAAAAAAATCATATCCAGGTTGCAATATAATAAAAAGAAAATGGTGGGAGCTTACTTGTTTCCATGGAAATCTTTTGCAGGTTGCAAAAGCAATGGTGACAGAAGGGTTGAAATGGGCACCAGAGATATGGCCAACAGAGTAAACGAGGACCATCACAGCCAGCCCCCACACTATTGAGATCCCTGGTTGTGTCACCACTTTTTCGTAACCAGAATTCACCACCACCGACCCACAACCCGCAAATATCAAGAAATATGTACCCACAACCTCAGCAATTATCTGCACATCCAAATATAATTGATGTTGATGTTAGATGTTGAAGATGGTGACCAGACGAAACCGGTCAAATGGTTTTTGAAAAAAAAAATAATTAATTGAGTTAGAAATTAAAAAGTGAAGAGTTGTTACTACCTTTTGCACGAAAGGAACAGAGAAGCCAGAGTCTTGTTTGGGTTTGGAGGACGAACATGGAGGATTTTGAATGGCTTCATCTTTCACAGTCAGAGTAACTGCACGGTTTTCATTGCTTGAAATCTCTGCCATCTAGTGCACAACAGAATTGCAATGAATAACAAAAAGAGAGAGAGAGAGAGAGAGAGAGATTTCAGATTTCTGCTCAACTAGCTAGAACAGAGCAAAGCATGTCCAATTTATGCACGAGAAGATCCAACAACAAACGGATCAGGAATTTGTGACAAATTTTTAATTATGAGTCTTTTTACAAGCAACTAAGTCTTTAAATTGAATACACCTTCTAATACGCGACTTGCCCTATGACAGAATCCAAGATAAGTATAACAAAATTGATTAGGAGAAAAGTGTTGACTTGTCTCATCATTTGTTGTGATCAATCATCAATAATTGTTTATTAAAGGGATTATATTTTAGTGAATAAACCAGTCAAACTAATCAAAGTCAACAAAATAAGTTTAAAATATTGAATTTGAAAATTAATAATAGCACGTTTGGAGAATTGCAGAGATTAAATTAGAAGGACTTTTTCATAATTTGTGGAGATTAATGATCAGCTTTAGTCATCAGAAGATGAAGAGGGAAAAACTAGAAAATAGAGGTAAGATATTAAACATGAAAAATTACATATTAATTCAAGGGAATTTAGCAAAATTGCCCAAAAATAACTCCTAAATTGCAAAACTAAAAATTACTTAAGTTTGAAAATTTTAATTTCAATTTGTTGAGGTTAAAAATTTAAATTACAAAATTAGATTGATTTAAATTGACATTATTTTAGTATATTAAAATGTATTCTTGTATTAAATTTAAAAATAAAAAGATTAGAAACAGGAACAAATGGTTGTTTCCTTTTTTTTTTTTTTACCTTTTGTATTGCTCTGATTTTTTATTTTATAAGTTTTTATTTATTTTTAAGAACATACCAATTGGTTAAAGTACATAATTCAAAATCGCCTCGTAACTATGGTGTGTGCACCTCTTCAATCCATATTAGTAGTATTAAACCGCATATAAAGTGATTAATCTCGATAGATTTTAATATACCTTTAAACATAATTAAAGAATATAAGGGTGAATGAACTTGTAAACTAAAAGTATCCCAACAAAATCTCATACTTTCATTTTATTTGTATTTGATTGAACTTTAAAGATAAAAGTAACAATGAATGTACAATACTTTTAACTTCACTTCTTGTACATCACAATCACCTCCAAATAAATTTACATAAAATATATAATCTCTTGTTTTCTAAATTAACATCTTAATTGATTCTGTGTAATTATTGTTAATTAGGCTTGCCCTGCACTTTTGAGGAAGGAGGTAGTCTTAGTGGTCTCTCTCAAAGGCTTGTCTGTGTACCTAAGAATATTGTACACCCAAGCACCGCATATAGCCCCAAGAATTGGTGCAACCATGTATATCCATATGCCCTTATATTGGTTTGATACTATTGCTGGCCCCAAGCTTCTTGCTGGGTTCATTGATGCCCCGGAAATTGGCCTAAGTAAATAGAAAATAACATCATTAATATACAATTTGCTTGATTTTGAAGTGTTTATGAGAAAAATAAGGAGTCTTTATCATGCATACATATAAATGACATAACATTATATATTTTAATCAACATAAGAAAGTCAACATAATCTACTATAGATTAGAAGAGATTAAATTCATACCCGGCAAACATAACATTAAGTAACACGGTAGAGCCAACGGTGATCCCGGCGAGATCACCAATCTACATATATAAATAACAAAACAAATCATGGAATTATACATAAAACATTCTATAAATCATTATCAATAATGACTAGCTTAAAGAGTAAGTCATCGACTAATTAATTGTTAAATATTCTAATTTCTGACAATTTGTCAATCATTAAGCAGATTAACTAAATATAATAACATACTCCTATTATGATGTGAAAGGCCAACTTATTTAACAAGTTAATATGCTCTAATTAAATTATATTTTTGGAATGATAATTTATCATAAATTAAAATCAGAAGTAAGAAGATGAAAACTAACAGCTCTGTTGTCGGTGCCAACACCGGATATAATAAACATGAGATAGAATGTGATGATGAACTCAATCACGAATGATTGCGTGTTTGACCCAACTGGAAGTGTTCCTGCAAAATGATCTTGTTTTCCATTGAATAGCAATCTCAATGTTCCTGCTGCCAGTGTTGATCCAAGAACTTGAGCTACTACATAAGCTGGAACCTGCCACATATATAGACACAAATACATTATTGAAAAAATAAAAATAAAGAATGGATAATTGACGTTTGGTTTCAAATTCATAGAAAAAAACAAGATGTAAAATGTAACTGTCAATGGTGGGTTTTTTTTTTATTCCATTCATTACAGCCAAAACAGTATTAAAGAGGACAGCCTAGTTTTTAAGTATCATGGTTTCTTGTATAGCAACCAAATAGATCAAAGTTGGCACGAGTTGTTCACCAATTCCAGGAAAAAAAAAAATATTTGACCTTTTTTTTAAAAAAAAAATATATTTGTGGGCTTACTTGTTTCCATGGAAATCTTTTGCAGGTTGCAAAAGCAATGGTGACAGAAGGGTTGAAATGGGCACCAGAGATATGGCCAACAGAGTAAACAAGGACCATCACAGCCAGCCCCCACACTAATGAGATCCCTGGAAGTGTCACCACTTTTTCGTAATCAGAATTCACCACCACCGACGCACAACCCGCAAATATCAAAAAATATGTACCCAAAACCTCCGCAATTATCTGCACATCAAAATATAATTGATGTTGATGTTAGCTGTTGAAGATGGTGACCAGACGAAACCGGTCAAATGGGTTTTGAAAACAAGGAGTAATAATTAATTGAGTTAGAAATTCAAAGGTGAAGCGGAGTTGTTACCTTTTGCGCGAAAGGAACAGAGCAGGCCGAGTCATGCTTGGGTTTGGAGGACGAACATGGAGGATTTTGAATGGCTTCATCTTTCACAGTCACGGTAACTCCATGGCTTCCATTGCTTGAAATCTCTGCCATCTATTGCACAACACAAGTGCAATGAACAACAAAGAGGGAGAGAGAACAGAAATTTCAGATTTCTCCTAAACTAGCTATAACAGAGGAAAGCATGCCCAATTTATTCACGTGAAAATCCAACAACAAAGGCGAGAGAGATGCAGAGGTGGGGTCTTTTGGTTTTCAAAACATATAATTAAGGAGGAAAAGGAAGAGATGGATTTTTTGTTGTTTATAATTATTATAATTATAATATTATTATTATTTTTATGTTTATCTGTTTTCATTGGAGATATCGTTGAAAAATGTGATGTTGTCACTAGTTATTTAATGGTTGGATTTTGAACAATAAAAAAAAAATAAAAAAAAAAGTATTGATGGCTGCTTCAACCACCCACGGGAAATATATAATACTAGTTATTTTTGTTTTTTATTCTTATAACACGAGACCTTCCTTTCCATTTGTCCATCTGTATCCTCTTGGGATTTTGTTACCAAGTCTAAATATATAATACTAATTAACAACATTTTTACTCATTTTATATTTTATTACATCATAAATTTGCAGTAATACAATTCAAAATTGTTTTTTTGTACACTTACATTCAGATCAGAAGGATACCGAAACTATTGGGATTAAACCTTTTTTTATTGACACTATATATTTTGATTAAAAAGAGGTTAAAAAAAATAAAGAAACTCATACCTTGTTGGATTCAAATTGACCTGAAAGAAATTTTGAAAATCTTTATCTATCAAAACGTTTCTCAGATCCCCAGAATAAAGCAGAAGCTCGCTGCAAGAATTCACCAAAACTATAGTAATAGCTAAAACAACGAAAACAAACACAAAATAGTCCTTGACAAACAAAACTTGACAGAATTAATTAACATAACCACAGAGAGAGAAGCAAATGTCAAGGAAATATTTTGTTAAGTACTTACCTTTCAAGCAGCTAATGCCAAACTAAATTATAAAATAATCTGAGAATCTAATGCATTTTATATGCAGGTAATCAAATTGTTTGCCAAAAATACAATTACTAAATATGGTATTATTTACTGTAAATATGCTGTATACATTTATTATATATAATTGTTATCTATTAACAGCTTCCTTGATTAGATAATTATCCAATTCTGAATTGTAAAATAATTTATATTGCTTATGCCATTTATTATCTGCTCACTGATAATATGTATTAAGAAATATGTATAGTTTTTAAATTGAGGAAAGGAAAAAAATTCAATGACAGGACGAGAATGTAAACTATTGTTTAAAATTTATTTTTTTAAATCATTAATTATTATTTTTACAACAAATTTATACATATATGTTAAGTATATAATATAAATATTATAATCATGTGATGGTTTTGTATCATTGAAGTATTTTTCCATTTTGAAAGGTTTTTTTTTTTCTTTTCTTTTGAATGATTTTGGAAAGGTTGGTTATAATTAACAGTAAGAAAATCACACCTACTTCTAGATTAAAGCAAAATATAGGATAAGTATAGATCAATGATATTGGTGTCTGAAATTATATGCTAATAAACAAAATTAATTTTCCTGTATTAAAAAAATCAGTTTGATTTGTTTTGCCCAAACACACAATCATTAGATATTATATGGAGGAAAACAATGTTTTGTTTGTTTTAGTTTTATTAGTTTTTTTTTTTTTGGTATGGATAAAACGGAATATCTTTGTCACGATGAGTTCAAGCAAATATATGATTGGGAGACATAGCTGGAGTTGCTCTATTTGTCCACTTCAAATTTCTATTAATATTACCTTGCATCAACTTTATAAAATGGGCATGGAATCAATCTGTCATTCTATTCTAGGCATTTAATTTTTTTTTTTTTTTTTATGTACTGACACCAATTGAGTCATGGGTTTATCTGGATCTAGTGATATTAATCATTACAAGTACGGTCCGAAGAGTAGTTCATAAATTGTTTATTTATTAATAATGATGAGATTTGAACTTCTGTCACATAGGTGAAGTAAAAGTGCATTATCTATTTAAGTTATGAGTGGATGTACTATTTTAAATTTTTATTAATCATAGATTAGGTAAGCGGATTAATTAATTAATTTATATTTTGGCTGCAAATGTATAGAGAAAAAAAAAAGAAAGAGAGAGAGAGAAAGATACAGAGGGGAATTACTAAGAAACAAGGGTGCTTTTGATTTTATTTATTTAGGGTTGTGTTCTTCCGAATTCTAGTTTATGTCTAATTGCACCAAAACAGTTAAAGAATCTGAATTATATATTAGTGACTCATCGCATGCTATTCAAATTTTTCTTAGCTTAGCTTAACTGATATTCCCAGTTAATCTTGTCAATTAATTGCTTCCACTTTCAAACTATGATGAGTTAAGAAAAATTATTACCGTCGTATATTTTCAAATATTATTTTGTGAGAATTACAGCTCACTCATCTAAGATATCTCTAATTATATGCGGAATTAACTTGTAGGGAAATTAACTGTAGACCGTTAAAAACACATGAAAGTTAGGACAAATTACAGTCTACATCCTAAGGTATCCTTAATTATAGGCGAAAAAACTTTTTTAGGGAAATTGACTGCAGACCCCCTGCTGTTAGTCATTGTTAGTCAAAGTCAACAATGCTAAAGGTATTTTAGTTATTTCGTTTTTTAAAAAAAAAAATATGTTTTTTTAAAAATAAATTAAGATTTATTTTTTTAAAAATTTTAAATAAAAAAATTTAAAATCTTCATCGTCTATCTCTGAATGGACGATGAAATTTAAAAAAAGAAAAGAGAAGAGAAGAAGGGAGAGAGAATGGTGAGATCCATAGTGGATCCACCATGACCGCGAAGCAGGGGGAGGCCCCATGGCCACTGGATGGCTCTAGTGGAGCTCTCCACTATCCATCTTAAGAGATAGATTATCCAATCTAGTCTCCACTAGATCCTTAATTTTTATTTTTTGTTTACAAAATTAAAATAAAAAATTAGATAAATCTCCAGATGGACGGTGGAGACCGTAGATTTAATTATTTTTTAAAAACATTTCATGAATGGATCTCCACCATCCACTTGGATGGTGGAGATTCATAATATATTTATTATTATTTTTTTTTAACTATGGGTAAATTTGTCTGTTTACATATTTTTTATTGTCAATTGTCTTTTTTGACGGTCGATACCAATGGTAAGGGATCTATTGTCAATTTCCCTAAAATTAATTCCGCATATAATTAGGGATACCTCAAGTAGATGGACTGTAATTTGTCCTAAAAAAGTTATATGTTTTTAACGGTCAACTGTCTTTTTTTACGGTCAAAGCTAATGGAAGGAAGGTCTGCAGTCAATTTTCCTAAAAGTTAATTTCGTCTGTAATTAGGGATACCTCGAGTAGGTGGGCAGTAATTATCCCAAAAAAATTGTTTTAATCAAAATTATTTACATTTTCACATAGTGGCTATTCATAGAAAAAAATACCCTTAAAGATTGAAAACTTACTTTGTCAAAAACAACTTTATTTCTCTCTCATAAAAACAAAACTCTTAACACCTTTTTCTCTTATATTCATCTTATTCCTAACACTTTCTCTCTCATCTCTTAAACTTTTTTCACACTTATTCTTTATCTCTAAATCTAGCTAAATCAAATCACTTCCATCACCAAATCCTTGTAAAATACAAGAATATCATCTTACGAAGTGGTGACAAACAATGTTTAAGCAATATTTGCTCCATTGGTGACCTAACAACACTTTTGATCTTGTAAATTGAAGATTTGATGTGTTAATTTTTCGCTAAAATGTATTTATAGTCTTTGTAATATAATACGTTTAATTGATTTTGATTGCATTTGCAATATTATTTTGTAATTTATGAATGTGAATTATCGATTTTCTCGATAAAAAGTCTTGATTATTGATTTTTCGTGATATAGATTCAGTTTTCCATGATATAGGTTCGGGGTTCCGTGATATAAGTTCAGTTTTTTTATTATACTACAATAGTTGGTTTTTAGACAAAAAAAATATTTTTCAAACCCTTTTTATGAATATAGTCAGTGCTAAGTTCTTTTCCCTAAATCATAAATTTGTACTTAAAAACAATTATAAAATAGACTTTAGGCTGTTATAAAATAATTAAAAGGAGAAATTACAGCGAACCTATCTGAGGTTTGCCATTTTAAAGGTGGAAACAACTTTATGAAAAATTAACAACAAACTCCCCTGCCATTATCATTGACCGTTAAAGATAACCGTTGACCGTTTCAAAAGTTCAAAAAGACCAAAATACCCATAATTAAAAAAAGATAAATTACAGCGAACCTACCTGAAGTTTGCCATTTTACAGGCAGAAATAATTTTATGAAAAATTAACGGCAAACTCCCCTGTCATTACTGTCGACCGATAAAGATAACTGTTGACCATTTAAAGAGTTCAAAAAGACCAAAATATTCCTAATTAAAAAAAATTAAAAATTTTAAAAAATAAAGGGTGAATTGCACTAAAGTTTCTCTTATTTTTTATTTAAAAAAATTAAAACTGTAAAAAAGAATTTAATGGATCTTTATTGTTCATCAATATTGATGGACGATAGAGATCATATTAAAAAAATAATTTTTTTAAAAAAATAACAATTATAAAAGTAAAAAATAAATTTTGGTTGGATGGAGATGGAGATCCAATTTGAAAATTAAATCTCCATCAAGATAAAAAAAATAGAAAAAGTAAAATCTCCATCGCTGGAGATTGGATCTATTGAGTAATTTAATTTTTATTTTTATTTTGAGGAGATCCAATTTCCAGATTGGAAATTGGATCTCCACCGTCCATCAATTCTGATGGACGGTCGAATTTAATTTTACTGCAATTCTATTGTTTTATTGTTTTTCATTTTATTGTTTAAATTAAATTTAATTTGTCCTTTTTCAATTAATTTTATTATTTTTAATTTTTTTTTAAAAATAAGAGAAAATTTAATGCAATTCACCCTTAGTTTTTTAAATTTTTAATTTTTTTAATTAGGGGTATTTTGGTCTTTTTAAACTTTTAAAACGGTCAACGGTAACGGCAGGGGGGTTTGCTGTCAATTTTTCATAAAGTTATTTTCGCATATAAAATGACAAACCTTAAATATGTTCCTTGTAATTTGTCCTAATTAAAATAAGCAAGATTACAATAGCATAAACTCAAAGTAAAAGAATAAATAAAATAGCGGTCCAAGAGAAGAGATGCTTTATTCCTCAAAGTCTTCTTCAAGTCACACATACAATATATACAGGCTCCTTTTATAGCCTCTCAATTGAATTACAAAGTAATAATTTTACAAATTGAAAGGACAATAATAAATTAAATCATAAATTTTGGAAGTTAATGGAGATGGTGGGGACATGAGGAGTTTGCAATTTACTTGCATTACTTTTACAAATAATATTTATGGACATCCACTTAAATAATATTTTCATAACACTCCTCTTTAGTCATCCACCATATAGAGAATACGTCTCATTAAAATCTATGCTAGTAAAAACCCAGCAGTATAAAAAATAAAAAAAACTAGCCGAGGAAAATGAGTAGGCTATTTACGTGCATCTCACGTTAATCTTTGGTGGTATTCAAAGAGCAAAACACCCTCGTTCAAATTACAAGTATCAAGCCTTTAATCATCCTATCATATACACAGTGAAGAATAAAAGAATTACGTGTCTGTTAAGAAACCAATTATGTGGGCGTTGATTATCCAAAGCTCATGGAGATAATTAATTTGTCACGCTTTGAGGTTCTCTATTAGATCTCTCCTGACAAAAGAACCATTTTTCTTAATCTTAATGAGACCTTGATCCGCTCCAAACCAGACCGGCAGACCCTCCTCCCAAAAGGTTTGATTTTATTGTCAGGCCAAGAATTGATGGAGAGATGACGGCCAAACACCACAATCATCTCCAAGTTAATTTACATAAAATTTAAATACACTTATTTTAATTGATTCTGTATAATTATTATTAATTAGGCACGCCCTGCACTTTTGAGGAAGGAAGCAGACTTGGTGATCTCTCTCAAAGGCTTATCTGTGTACCTGACCATATTGTATACCCAAGCACCGCATATAGCCCCAAGAATTGGTGCAACCATGTATATCCATATGCCCTTATATTGGTTTGACACTATTGCCGGCCCTAGGCTTCCTGCTGGGTTCATTGATGCCCCTGAAATTGGTCTGCACAAGTAGAAAATAACATCATTAATATACAATTTGTGTGATTTGAAGTGTTTATAAGATAAATGCAAAGCCGTCCTTATCAGGTGCGAATATCCGTAATATAACATTTGTATTTTAGTCAAACCCGGCAAATATGACAATAAGTAACATGATATTATAATCTACTATCGATTAGAAGTGATTAAGTACATACCCGGCAAACATGACATTAAGTAACACGGTGGAGCCAACGGTAATTCCGGCGAGCTCACCAGTCTGGATATATAAACAACAACAGAATAAATATAAGAACATACATCTGATCAGATGTGAAAAGCCAACATATTTAGCAAGTTAATCTGCTCTAATTAAATGATATTCTGAAATGATACATTTATCCTAAAGTAAAACCGGAGGCAAGAAAATGGGAATTGACAGCTCTGTTGTTGGTGCCGACACCTGATATTATAAACATGAGGTAGAATGTGGTGATGAACTCAATCACGAATGATTGAGTATCTGACCCAGCTAGAAGTGTTCCTGTAAAATGATATTGTTTTCCATCGAATAGCAATCTCAATGTTCCTGCTGCCAGTGTTGATCCAAGAACTTGAGCTACTACATAAGCTGGGACCTGCCACATATATAGACACAAATACATTATAAAAAAGGAGTGTTCAATTGACGTTTGGTTACAAAATTCATTAAAAAAAATTCATAGTAAAATGTAACTGTCAATGGTGCTTTTTTGATAATTCCATTCATTACGGCCAAAACAGTATTAAAAAGGACAGCGCAGTTTTTAAACAATATCAAAAATTGTCGGGCTTACTTGTTTCCATGGAAATCTTTTGCAGGTTGCAAAAGCAATGGTGACAGAAGGGTTGAAATGGGCACCAGAGATATGGCCAACAGAATAAACGAGGACCATCACAACCAGCCTGTTGAAGTGTAAACTTGTTTTAGGCCCAAACCATTTGAAGGCCCGAACTATTATGGGAGCCCAGACCCAAGCCCAAATAAATTAGAGTCCAAGTCCATGAATAAGGTCCAAGCCCTCTATCTAGAATTCTCTAGGGTTTGGTAATTAGGCATAAAAATCATGTGGTCAATTGGAAGAATGTGGAAGGATGTAGAAGGATGAGGTGTATGGTTATTATAATTTTGGATTAGTTTATTTGTGTGGTCTAAAATGATTTGTAAGTAGTATAAATACCCCCTCCCCATTTTGGTTTAGGCATCAAGAAGAAGCAAAGCTTCTAAGTGAGTGAAGAAGAAGTAAAGAGTGAGTGAGTTCTTGAGTGAGAGTGTTCTTGTAATATTTGTTTTGAGTTTAATAAAAATTATTTGAGTGTTTTATTTCCAACACAGCCCCCACACTATTGAGATCCCTGGAAGCGTCACCACTTTTTCGTAATCATCAGAATTCACTACCACCGACGCACAACCCGCAAATATCAAGAAATATGTACCCAAAACCTGAGCAATTATCTGCACATCAAAATATAATTGATGTTGATGTTAGATGTTGAATATGGTGACCAGACGAAACCGGTCAACTGGGTTTTTGAAAACAAGGAATAATAATTAATTGAGTTAGAAATTCAAAGGTGGAGAGTTGTTGTTACCTTTTGCGTGAAAGGAACAGAGAAGCCAAAGTCTTGCTTGGGTTCGGCGGACCAACATGGAGGTTTTTGAACGGCTTCATCTTTCACAGTCAGAGTAACTTCATGGCTTCCAATATTGCTTGAAATCCCTGCCATCTATTACATAGCACCAACATTTGTAACTTTGAGTTTTATAAATATTTAATATCGAACTCTATTTAATTTTTAATAAATAATATTACTTTTATAATTTTTTAAAATTTTATAATATTAAAAAATTTAAATATTTTTAACATAAATTAAAGGGTGAAAACGTTATTTTAATTAATAATTTAATACAAAAAATAAAATAGTTAATATATATTTCTCTATCATAAATACAATTACTAAATATGATATCACTTACTAAAACAAAGAAACTCATACCTTATTGGATTGAGATTGATCTGAAAGAAGATTTTAAAAATCTTTATCTATCAAACAGTTTCTCAAACTCTGTTGCCAATAAATGAAAACATTGAAAATAATTTGAGAAGCAAATGCATTTTATAAGCAGGTAATCAAGTTGTTTGCCAAAAACACAATTACAAAATATGATATTACTTACTATTAATCTGCTGTATACATTTATTATATATCTGTTAATTAAGATTGTTACATAAACTAAATTATGAGAATGAGGTTATCTGACCTATTCACAGTTTTGTTGATTAGAAATTATCCAATTCTGAGTTGTAAAATAATTTATATTGCTACTGCCATTTTATAGCTACACACTTATAGTATTAACAAATATGTATAGTTTTTATTTTATAAGGTATACAAAACTTTGGTTTAACAAACTTTGGTTTAATGGCTGATAGCTTAGCTAGTCTTGCTTTGAGCACGGATCAGGTTTTGATTTGGTTGGAGGAGGTGCCTCCATCTATTTATAAGTTTGTTTTGGCTGTGCTTAGCTTGCTTTATAGTTCTGGTTGTGTTTATGAATTGATCTCTTTATAAAAAAAAAAATGACTTACAAACTAGTAGTTTTACAAATTAAAAGGACACAATGATTATAATACTTGGAATGATGATCATAAAATGAATAATTAATTTTGGAAGTCAATGGAGATGGTGGGGACATGAAGAGTTTTCAATTTACTTGATTAATTTTATAAATGCAGATATCCACTTAAATTATATTTTCATAATATTCACCTTTCATTGTCCACTACACAGAGAATATGTCTCATAAAAACCTTTGCTAATAAAAATCCAGTAGTACAAAAAAAAAAAATTAGCCGAGAAAAGAAAAAAGTAGGTTATCATATGCATTTCACCTTAATCTTCTGTGGTATTCAAGGTGCAATACTGCCTCGTTAAAACCTTATTAAAAAAAAAAACCCAATGGAAAATGAAAGAAAAAGATGACAGCGCATATTCTTTACTATTAAACATAAACTCCCCTTAATAAATTTGCTCCAATATTTTTCAATATTTTTATAATAAAACCTCATTCTGATGTGGATTTTTCAATACTTATACTAAAATTTTCAATTGTCACAATCCAATATTATGCACCAACATCGCAGACGACGACAGCCTTATTTTTGCCAAGACTTCGGTTGAAGAATGCAGATGTATCAAGGGCATTTTGAGGCTGTGTGAGCAGGCCTCGGGTGAAGCGATTAATTATGAAAAATCGGCTTTAACCTTCAGCCCAAACACAGCTGCTGCCTTGTAATAAGAAATAAGAGCTTTGTTTAATGTTGATTTAGTTTCTTGTCATGACAAGTAACTTGGTCTTCCATCGATAGTTAGTTGTGTTGAAGTATAAACTTGTTTTATGCTCAAACCATTTAAAGGCCCGAACTATTATGGGAGCTCAAACCCAAGCCTAAATAAATTAGAGTCCAAGTCCAAAAATAAGGTTCAAGCCCTTTATCTAGAATTCTCTAGGCTTTGGTAATTAGACATAAAAATCATGTGGTCAATTGGAAGGGTGTGGAAGGATGTAGAAGGATGAGGTGTATGGTTATTATAATTTTGGATTAGTTTATTTGTGTGGTCTAAAATAATTTGTAAGTAGTATAAATACCCCCTCCCCAGTTTGGTTTAGGCATCAAGAAGAAGCAAAGCTTCTAAGTGAGTGAAGAAGAAGTAAAGAGTGAGTGAGTTCTTGAGTGAGAGTGTTCTTGTAATATTTGTTTTGAGTTTAATAAAAGTTTTTTGAGTGTTTTATTTCCAACAAAGTGGTATCAGAGACGAGTTCGAAGGTGTGCACTATAGCATATCCAAATTGAAGTTCTCGACGAGACGAAGCCGACGCCGCAAAAATCGCCCCGATCGGAGTTCAAACGAGCCGCCACGGGCCGCCGGAAGTTTGCTGCCAGGGAGTGAGTTAACTCACCGAGTCCAAGCCGAGTTCAAGTCGAGTCAGCCGAGTTGGAAGTGAGTCCAGCCGAGTTGGAGCCGAGTTGACCGAGCTACCAAGCCTGTTGACCGAGTCGCTGACCGAGCCGCCAAGCCGTTGACTGTTGACCAGGTTAGGTTGACCGTTGACTTTGACTTTGACCATAAAAATCGATTTTTTGTCTGAGTTCATCTTAAGGTTTTTCGACGTTCTGAGTTCATCCGTGTAGTCAGAATTTCGAAATTCTCACTATATTAAGAGTTATGGCTAATGGTATGGCGTCGTTTCAAGTTCCAACACTCAAGAACGAAAACTATGATAATTGGAGTATCAAGATGAAGGCTCTCCTTGGAGCACACGATGTCTGGGAGGTCGTAGAGAAAGGCTACACCGAACCAGAAGATGAGTCTACTCTATCCCAAACTCAAAAGGATAGCTTAAAAGACTCAAGGAAGAGAGACAAGAAGGCTCTCTATCTCATCTATCAAGCGTTAGATGATGATGGTTTTGAGAAGATTTCGAGTGCAAGCTCCGCTAAGCAAGCGTGGGAGAAGTTGCAAATCTCTTACAAAGGAGTCGAAAAGGTAAAGAAGGTCCGTCTCCAAACATTAAGAGGTGAATTCGAATCCTTACACATGAAAGCATCTGAATCTATTTCAGATTATTTCTCAAGAGTAGCAGCCGTTTCTAATCAATTAAAAAGAAACGGTGAAAAGTTAGAAGATGTAAGAATAATATAGAAGATACTTCGTTCATTGGATCCAAAATTTGAGCACATTGTGGTGACGATAGAAGAAACTAAAGATTTGGAAGAAATGATGATCGAGCAACTCCAAGGATCATTGCAAGCATATGAAGAAAAACATAAAAGGAAGCAAGGGATCAACGAGCAACTCCTCAAGATGCAACTGAAGGAGAAGGAAGAAAGTCAAGGCCACGAGAGAATCCAGCGTGGTCGAGGTAGAGGCCGAGGCCGAGGACGAGGTAGAGGCTGTGGCCATGGACGAGGTTGGAATTCCAACAGCAGCAACCTCAACAACTACGAGAAAGGAGAAAGCTCAACAAGAGGCCGTGGGAGAGGCAATTCAAACTCGAGGTATGATAAATCTCAAGTTCAATGCTATAATTGTCAGAAATTTGGGCATTATGCTTCGAAATGTAGAGCTCCCAACAGTAAGGTTGACGAAAGGTCCAATTATGTGGAAGTAAAAACCGAAGAGAAGGAGACAGTGCTACTAACTTGTAGAGACAATGATGGAGACCAAGAAAATGCTTGGTACCTCGACACTGGTGCAAGCAACCACATGTGTGGAAAAAGAAGTATGTTCGTAGAGCTAGATGAATCAGTGGCTGGCAATGTCTCATTTGGAGATGATTCAAAAATATCAGTGAAAGGAAAAGGTAACATTCTTATCCGCGCTAAAAATGGTAGTCATCAATTAATCTCAAATGTCTACTATGTGCCCAATATGACATGCAACATCTTGAGTATGGGTCAACTCTTAGAAAAAGGCTATGATATTCATATGAAGAATCATAGTCTTTCTATAAGAGATGGCAAAGGGAATCTAATAGCCATAGTAAAAATGTCAAAGAATAGATTATTTTCTTTGAACATTCAAAACGATGTTGCAAAGTGTCTGAAAGCCTGCTACAAAGATGCATCTTGGTTATGGCACCTTCGATTTGGGCATCTCAATTTTGGAAGTTTGGAGCTACTATCTAAGAAGGAAATGGTGAGAGGACTACCATGCATCAATCATCCTGACCAACTTTGTGAAGGATGTTTACTCGGGAAGCAATTTAGAAATAGCTTTCCAAAAGAGTCAGACTCAAGAGCCAATAAGCCACTAGAGCTAGTCCATACCGATGTGTATGGTCCGATCAAGCCAAGCTCTCTCGGTAACAGTAATTATTTCCTTCTCTTCATTGATGATTTTTCAAGAAAAACATGGGTTTATTTCTTGAAGCGGAAATCAGAAGTCTTTGGAGTATTCAAGAAGTTCAAAGCTGCCGTGGAAAAGGAGAGTGGCCATAAGATCAAGGCACTGAGATCCGATAGAGGAGGAGAATTCACATCCAAGGAATTCCTGGAGTTTTGTGAAGCGAATGGAATTAGACGTCCTCTAACTGTTCCCAGATCCCCTCAACAAAACGGAGTTACAGAAAGGAAGAATAGAACAATCCTGGATTTGGCGCAAAGTATGCTCAAAAGCAAGAGATTGCCCAAGGAGTTTTGGGCCGAAGCAGTGGCGTGTGCAGTATATTTGTCCAATCGCTCTCCAACAAGAAGTGTGTGGGGAAAGACACCTCAAGAAGCATGGAGTGGTAGAAAGCCCGGCATCTCCCACCTAAGAGTTTTTGGAAGCATAGCACATGTTCATGTACCAGATGAGAGAAGAACCAAGCTTGACGATAAAAGTGAGAGTTTCATCTTCATCGGCTATCCCGCTTATTCGAAAGGTTACAAGCTATACAACCCGAACAACAAAAAGTTTGTGATCAGCCGAGATGTGATATTTCATGAAGAAGGAGAATGAGATTTTGGATCGCATGTAGACAACTTCAACTTCACTCCACAATTTGAAGAAACAGAGCAGACGTCAGTGGAGCAACTAGAAGAACCTCAACAAGAACCCACTACACCACCAGCATCACCAGCTTCAACAAATAATAGAAATTCACCACCATCATTTTTACAAGAAAGAGCAATGGAGCGAACAAGAGGTCTTCAAGATTTATACGAGGTAACTGAGAGATCTGATAATCTTACTCTTTTTTGTCTCTTTGCTGATTGTGAACCAGTGAGTTTTGAAGAAGCTGCTCAAGAAAAGAAGTGGAGAGATGCGATGGATGAGGAAATTAAGGCCATTGAGAAGAACAACACTTGGGAACTTGTTCCACTTCCAAAAGGACACAAGGCAATTGGAGTCAAATGGGTGTACAAAACAAAGCGAAATTCTAAGGGAGAGATTGAAAGACACAAGGCAAGGCTAGTTGCGAAGGGCTACAGTCAAAGAGCTGGAATAGACTATGATGAGGTATTTGCTCCAGTTGCTAGATTAGAAACTATAAGACTAATCATTTCTATGGCAGCGCAAAACAAGTGGAAGATACATCAGATGGATGTAAAGTCTGCCTTCCTAAATGGAGTTCTTGAAGAAGAAGTCTACATACAGCAACCACCGGGTTATGAAGTCAAAGGCCAAGAAGACAAAGTTCTGAAGCTGAGAAGAGCTTTATATGGGTTAAAGCAAGCACCAAGGGCATGGAATAGCAGAATTGACAAGTATTTCCAACAAAATGGCTTCACCAAATGTCCCTACGAGCATGCCCTATACATCAAGATCATGAATGGGGATATTCTGGTAGTATGCTTGTACGTGGATGATTTGATTTTCACTGGCAATAACCTAAGCCTGATTGAAGAGTTCAAGAAAGCAATGGCTAAGGAATTTGAGATGACTGACATCGGATTAATGGCGTACTATCTTGGTATTGAAGTCAAGCAAAAGGAAGAAGGCATCTTTATCTCCCAAGAAAATTATGCAAAGGAGATACTCAAGAAGTTCAAGATGAATGATTGTAAGCCGATAAACACTCCAGCAGAATGCGGAATCAAACTATCGAAGCATGGTGAAGGTGAAAGCATAGATCCAACATTCTTCAAGAGTTTAGTTGGAAGCTTACGCTATTTGACGTGCACAAGGCCAGATATTCTTTATGCTGTTGGACTTGTGAGTCGATACATGGAGAATCCAACAACCACCCATTTCAAAGTCGCTAAGCGAATCCTCCGTTATATCAAAGGTACAATTGATTTTGGTTTGTTTTATTCAGTTTCTAATGATTACAAGCTTGTGGGATATAGCGATAGCGATTGGGGTGGAGACATAGATGACAGGAAGAGCACCAGTGGGTTCGTGTTCTTCATGGGAAACACAGCTTTCACATGGATGTCAAAGAAGCAACCGATTGTCACCTTATCTACTTGTGAAGCTGAATATGTAGCTGCTACTTCAAGCGTCTGTCATGTAATATGGCTCAGAAATTTGCTGAAGGAATTGGGTTTGCCACAAGAAGATTCAACTGAGATTTGTGTCGACAACAAGTCAGCCATTGCCTTAGCAAAGAATCCAGTGTTCCATGATCGAAGCAAGCATATTGATACTCGTTACCACTACATAAGGGAGTACATAGCAAAAAGGGATGTGCAAATGGAGTACATGAAGTCCAAAGATCAAATTGCAGATATTTTCACCAAGCCACTCAGGTTTGAAGATTTTTCGAGATTAAGAAGTTTGCTTGGCATGGTAAAACAAGTTTAAAGGGGGGTGTTGAAGTATAAACTTGTTTTAGGCCCAAACCATTTAAAGGCCCGAACTATTATGGGAGCTCAAACCCAAGCCCAAATAAATTAGAGTCCAAGTCCAAAAATAAGGTCCAAGCCCTTTATCTAGAATTCTCTAGGCTTTGGTAATTAGACATAAAAATCATGTGGTCAATTGGAAGGGTGTGGAAGGATGTAGAAGGATGAGGTGTATGGTTATTATAATTTTGGATTAGTTTATTTGTGTGGTCTAAAATGATTTGTAAGTAGTATAAATACCCCCTCCCCAGTTTGGTTTAGGCATCAAGAAGAAGCAAAGCTTCTAAGTGAGTGAAGAAGAAGTAAAGAGTGAGTGAGTTCTTGAGTGAGAGTGTTCTTGTAATATTTGTTTTGAGTTCAAATAAAAATTGTTTGAGTATTTTATTTCCAACAAGTTGCAATCGAAGATAGCTCTTTAGTTCTATAAAAGACAATGTGTGGCAGAAACTTTAAGGCTGGAGACACAAACTTTTCTCTGCTGGAGGGAGAGAAGTTCTTATAAAGGCTGTCGTGCAAGCTGTCCCTACTTACGCAATGAGTTGTTTCAGACTTCTGAGCTCTCTTGTCTGAAATCCAGAGGCTTTATGCAGATTTTTAGTGGGGTTTCGATGATAAGAAGAGGAAGACACATTGGGTATCTTGGGCGAAGTTGTGCAGTCCAAAAGAAGATGGTGGCTTGGGTTTTAGGGCTGTTGAAGCTTTCAACCAAGCAATGCTTTCAAAGCAAGGATGGCGGCTAGTTAATAATCCTCATTCTCTAATAGCTAGAGTTTTGAAAGCTATGCATTTTCCCAATTCCTCTTTTTTGGATTGTCATTTGGGTAGTAGACCCTCTTTTGTGTGGAGAAGTATTTTTTGGGGGAGGAGTGTGTTATTGAAGGGTTTGAGATGGAGAGTTAGGGATGGTCAGAAAATTGAGGTGTATAGAGATAGTTGGCTGCCTAGGGAGGGGGCTTTAAAGGTTTTTTCTCCTAAGGTTTTACTCGAGGGAGCTACGATTTCTAGTCTTTTTTTGGAGCCTAGAGTTTGGAATGTAGGGCTGGTCCAGCAGTCCTTTATGAGAGAGGAGGCAGAGTTAATTCTAGAAATCTCTCTTAGCCTTTTCCCTCCCTTGGATTCTGTTTTGTGGCATTTAGACAAGAGAGGCCTGTTCTCAGTCAAAAGTGCCTATAAGATAGCTTTGAAACTAAATGTTTGTGAAATTGCTTCTTGCTTTAGAGGGCCTGGTCCTTTTTGGAAGAAATTATGGTCTCTTAAGGTTCCTAGTAAAGTGAAGATTTTTGGGTGGAAGGCTTGTAAGGAGGTGCTGCCAACACTGGCTTTTCTGCAAAAAAAAGAGCATTTTAGGGTCTGCTAACTGCTCTTTTTGTTTGGCTGGTCCATAAACTGTGGATCATGTGGTGTGGGGCTGTAAAAGGGCGAGAGAGTCCTGGAAGGAATGTCCTTGGTTCTTGAAGTTGAAGGAGTTGAGAGTGCTGGACTTTAGGGACAGACTGAGCTGGATGTTAGTTGCTGGGGATGATGAGTATGCTCTTCAAGCTCTCATCCTTGCTTGGCTGCTGTGGAGAAATAGAAATCTGTTAATTTTTGGCAAAAAAAAATTTCCTTTCGTAGGTTACGTGCGGCAGAAGGCTGGGGATCTTCTCCTGGAGTTTTCTTCTGCAACTGCTGGAGCTATTCAGGGTGTTAGCAAACCACCTGTGCAGATTCCTTGCTGGTGTCCTCCTGTAACATCCCGAATTTCGGGTGATGAATTCTTGATATATGTGAAAATAAATTTTTACTATTTGAGGGGGTGTAAACGTAATTAAATGTATGTTTATTTTATGATTTCCAGCGGACCGGATTGAATAGTGAAAAAATGAGAAAAAAAAAATTGAAAATTGGAAAACTGAACCAGAGAGCATCGCGACCTGGTCACCGCGACCACAGGTCGCGATGGACTGCTCACGATGAAAGTGTCAAAATGGGCAGAGAGCAACGCGACCACTCGCGCGACCAAGGCGCGCTCGCGAGGAAGGCGGTGCGCGCATTCCAGTGAGCATCGCGACCTGGTGCCGCGACCACAGGTCGCGACGGCAGTCGCGGTAGCGAAAAAAATATAAAAAAAAGAAGTGGCTTCTCGAAGAAGCCAGAAAGCATCACAGAACAGAGAGAGAGAGAGTGACCGAGAAAAAGAAAAAGAAGAAGAAGAAAAAGAAAGAAGAAGAAGAAGAAAGAGAGAGGAGGAGAAAAGGAAAGGAAAGGAAAAAGAGATCGTCGAACCGCGATTCTCGAACGAAAAAACGGTACCGAGGTTGGTGTACGTTGTTTTTTTTGAAATCGTTACGAAAAGCATTTCGTTAACATTTACGTTTTTGTTTTCGTTATGTTTATCGTTTTCGTTTAGATTTCGATTTCGTTAATTGTTTCCGATTTCGATTTCGTTAATTGTTTTCGATTTTGATTTTGTTAAATGTTTTCGATTTGTAAAAATTGATGATTGATATACTCATGGTTGATTTCGGAAAGATTTTATACGAGATCGCATTTGTTTGTGTTTCGAATATTTCCGATTTCGTTTTAAACAGTTGATTTAGACTTGTATGTGAATATTGTTCATATTTCTTGAAGTTTATTATGTGATTTATATGACTATTGAATGATTATCGATTATTGAGTAATTATTGCGAAATTGATTGTGAATTTGGTTTATCGAAACGGCCCTAGGATACGTAGACATAGAAATGGATATAGGAGGTTGGTATACCAGCTGGGTTTTATTGAGCAGTACTGCGCCGATATTGATTGATTGATATTGATGATATTGATGTACCTCCTCTTGGATTCGTCCAGAGGCTGGGAGATACGTACCTCCTCAGGATTCGTCCTGGGGGTTGGGAGTTAATGTACCTTCCCAAGGATTCGTTCCTGGGATAGGGAGCTATGTACCTCTCTAGGTTCCGTACCCACGGTCCTAGAGTTGGGAGACACGTACCTCCTCAGAATTCGTTCTGGGGGTTGGGAGCTTGACCCATATTCCAGTCCGTATATGTTTAGTATTCTAGCGGGCCAGAATTGATTTGGAATTGAAAAGTGTATTGAATGTTTTTATTGATCGAAAATTATATATATTGACCTCATTATTGAAGTTCAAGTGCTTGAAATTATTATATACTTTGATTCTGAAATTTAATTGTTTTAAACATGATTTGAATTGACATATATATATTGTGATTTATTTATTATTAAAAGTTATATATGTTTCCATATTGAGATTTTAGTACACCCACTAAGCTTTATGCTTAGCGCGTTAGTTTTTGTGTCTAACGCGTAGGTACCAAGAATCCGGACGAAGGTAAAGACTGAAGAATTGGAAGAATTGCAGACCGAGTCACAGGATTGTACAGTTGGGTAGCGATATTTTTGTTATGTATATATATTCTGAAAGCATGCATATACAGGGAATTGTAAATATGTTTTGTAATATGTTTTTAATTAATTACTTTACGATTTCTGAATGTCTGTATATATATATATATAAAAGTTTGAACTGTTCTATTTTATAAATTGTGATTGATAAGTCGCACTAAACGGCAGAGTGCGCAATTGTTTGAAATTGTTATTGAAGTGTTATTGAAATTGGTATTGAATTGATTTTGTAAAAACAGGTTTTGGAAAGTCCGAAAAATAAACGGTACTCTGCCGGATTTTCGTAAAAAGTTTATTTAGTGTTATGGGTTCACTTGAAAAGGATTTCTAAACTGTTTTATGGGCTCACACTGATTTTGAAATGTAAAATGAAGTTTTGAAAAGAATTTGAAAGTCCGAGTAGCGCGCCCCGGGGTCGGTCCGGCTGGGTCGGGTCGGGGGGTGCTACACCTCCTGTAGCTGACAGCTTTAAGCTTAATGTTGATGCAGCTTGGTTAGCTGATAGGAAGGGTTCTGGTCTGGGTGCCGTGGTCCGAAATTCTGAAGGTGTGCTGTGTGTTGCTGCAGCTTCTTCTGGTGGCAGTTGTGTGAGTGCTGAGATTGCAGAAGCTAAAGCTTTGCTGTTTGGGATTAAGCTTGCCACTTATTTTGGTTTCTTCCCTCTAGCTATAGAGTCTGATGCTTTGAGTTTAGTTTCCCTTTGTAATAATTTGACTGTCTCTAGAGCTGAGGTTGGTTGTATTGTGCAGGATATATGTTTGTTGTGTTGTGGCTTTAGCTTAGGTCCTACTGTTTATGTTCCTCGTTGTTGTAACAAGGTAGCGTATGGTGTTGCCAAGGAAGGAATTTGGATCCTCTCCTAAGGTGAGTACAGTTTAGGTGAGGAGAGGATCCTGGTCCATTGCCAAGATAGCCTTGTCTGGCTGTTCTGCTGTCTAGGATTCTTCCTTCCCCGATTGGCTCTCTGAGCTGATTTTGGGTGATTTCCCTACTTGTAACCCTTGTGGTTCTTAATATAGTTTTCTCGTTTAAAAAAAAATAAAAAAAATATATATTATGCACCAACACTTTGAATATCACAATTGGTAGTGCATAAATCTGCAAAATTGTAATTTAAGCGTATTTTTGTATTTTTATATCACCACATTTTGGAGATCGTATTTGAAGATCGAGAAACTTTAATAATTGTTCAACTCCTTTTAAATTGGTGCATTTTTTATATATTATTTATAACATCAGATTGTTTTATTATAGAAACCCTAATAAATTGCAATCATATTTGATACTGTAGGACCTCAAGTTCTTCATTATTTTCTTTAAAATGAAAGGGGAATATACTTCACTTTAAGCTGTCTATATAGGCTGTTCATTTAAGTTTTTTTTCAAAAGCTGATTTCGCTTTTCAATTTTGTAAAATACCAAGAACTAGCTCGTTAACTATTCTTTAAAATACGGTAAAGTTCCTCTTATGCTTTCAATGGACAAAATTAGGAGTGAACATGGTTCGATTCGGTTGAGTTTTGGGCAAAACCGAACCATACCAAACCAAAAAATTGTCGGTTTTCAAAAATTGAAACCGAATTGAACCAAACTAATTTTATTCGGTTCATTTCAGTTTCGGGCCTATTGGGTATAATGAGTTTTTTACATATATTTAAATTTAGGAGAAATTACAGCGAACTTACCTAAGGTTTGTCATTTTACAGGTGAAAACAACTTTATGAAAAATTAACAGTGAACTCCCCTGCTGTTACCATTGACCGTTAAAGATAACCGTTGACCATTTCAAAAGTTTAAAAAGACCAAAATACCCATAATTAAAAAAGAAAAAATTACAGTGAACGTACCTGAAGTTTGTCATTTTACAGGCAGAAATAATTTTATGAAAAAATTGACGGCGAACTCCCCTGTCATTACCGTCTACCGTTGAAGGTAACCGTTGATCGTTTTAAAAGTTTAAAAAGACCAAAATACCCCTAATTAAAAAAATTTAAAATTAAAAAAAAATAAAGGGTGAATTGCACTAAAGTTTCTCTTATTTTTTATTTAAAAAAAATTAAAAACTGTAAAAAAGAATTTAATGGATTTCCATTGTTCATCAATATTGATGGACGATAGAGATCATATTTAAAAAATAATTTTTTTTAAAAAAATAACAATTATAAAAATAAAAAATAAAAAATAAAAAATAAATTTTGGTTGGATGGAGATGGAGATCCAATTTGAAAATTAAATTTCCATCAAGATAAAAAAAAAATAGAAAAAGTAAAATCTTTATCGTTGGAGATTGGATCTATTGAGTAATTTAATTTTTTATTTTGAGGAGATCTAATTTCCAGATTGGAGATTGAATCTCCACCCTCCATTAATTCTGATAGACGGTCGAATTTAATTTTAGTGCAATTCTATTGTTTTATTGTTTTTAATTTTATTGTTTAAATTTAATTTAATTTGTCCTTTTTTAATTAATTTTATTAATTTTAATTTTTTTTTAAAAAATAAGAGAAAATTTAGTGCAATTCACCATTTGTTTTTTAAATTTTAAATTTTTTTTAATTAGAGGTATTTTGGTCTTTTTGAACTTTTAAAACGGTCAACGGTAACGGCATAAGGGTTCGTTGTCAATTTTTCATAAGGTTGTTTCCGCCTGTAAAATGACAAGCCTCAGGTAGGTTTGCTATAATTTGTCATTCAATTTAATAGGTTCTAAATGCTAATTTTGGGCCCATACTTATTGATTTTACCCTTTGACTACTGATTTTAATCCAAAAATTCAATATCAAATATAGTAAATAAACAAATGTATATTTAAAATATAACACTTTATGTAAACGGTTTTAGTAACTCAAATTGGTTTTGAAAACCCAAAACCGGTTGAATTGAAAGTAATTCGGTTTTTAAATTTGAAAACTAGTTTGAACTGAATTAAGTGGGTGACCAAATCGAACTGAACTTTCTGATTCAATTCCAAATCGATTCGGTTAAGTTCTAGTTTTGGTGCCCACCCTGTAACACCCCCTGACCCGACCCGGCTGGATCGACCCAGGGAGCGTTACCGGGTTTTCGAAACTTTCTCAAGTCACTTTAAAACTTTTCAAAATCATTTAAAAATCATATAAATTTATAATTCAAAAAGACGTGTCTAGTGAGCCCATCGAATCAATTTTTCAAACCATTGGAAAACCACAAAGTTTAAAATTTTAAAACCATTTTTCGAGTGAGCCCATCGAAATACACTTTTTACAAAAATTTCGGCAGAGTTTCCTTTGTTTTTCGGATTTCCCAAAACCTGTTTTCCACAACTCAAATCAAATACAAAAATCATATCAACACTTCAAATATCATTTTCAAACAATTGCGCACTCTGCCGTTTAGTGCGACTTTCCAACACAGTTTATAAAATAAAACGATTCAGAATTCAATATTTACAAACATTCTGAAAATGAAAGACAAGAATCATAAAATAATTAATTACAAAACATATTTACAAACTCTCTGTATATGCATGATTACAATATATATATATATATATATATATATACAACAATATAACTACCCAACTGTAATGACTCTGGGACTCTGTCAGCAACTCTCTCTCTCTTCAGTTTTTGGCCTCTTCAGGATCCCTGGTACCTACGCGTTAGAAACAAAACTAACGCGCTAAGCATATAGCTTAGTGGGTGTACACTAAACTCAAATATAAAAATCATAAATAACTTTTAATAAGAAAACATATCACAATATATATATATATATATTTCAATTCTAATCAGTTACAGAAATAATCATTTTAACCTCAAAACCAAACCTTAAAGCAGTTTTAATCACTTTAATTTCAACAATAAGGTCAACATGTAAAATCAATGAATAAAGTTACTCAATTCACTTTTCAATTCACTTCAAATCTGGCCCGCTAGAATACTCAACATACTAGGACTGGAATATGGGTCGAACTCCCACCCTAGGACGAATCCTAAGAGTGGTACGTATCTCCCTACTCTAGGACCGAGGGTACGGAACCTAGAGAGGTACATAACTCCCTATCTCAGGAACGAATCCTTAGGAAGGTACGTGTCTCCCAACCTCAGGAAGAATCCGTGAGGAGGTACGTGTCTCCCTGCCCCTGGACGAATCCATGAGGAGGTACATAATAATCATCAATAGCATATCAATATCGGTGCAGTACTGCTCACTGAACCCAGCTGGTATACCAACCTCCTATATCCATTTCTATGTCTAAGTATCCTAGGGCCGTTTCAATAAACTATTTTCAAATATTCACAATAAGTCTCGCAATAGTTACTCAATAAACATACAATTCACACAATACTCTTCAAGAAAAATAAACAATAGTCATACCAAAGTCTAAATCAATTATTTTGAACGAAATCGTAATAATCGAAATACGATCAAAATGCGATCTATAATAAAATTATTCCAAGAAAACCAATAGGGATATATGATCAATAGGTTATTTAAATAAAATACATATTCAGACTAAAAATACAAAACACGTTTCGTAAAGAGTTCAAAAACGTGTGTACACCAACCTGGATACCGTTTCCTTTCGGCAAATCACGGTTCTAGGTTTCTTTTCCTTTCCCTTTTCTCTTTTTCCTACACTTCCTTTTCTCTTTCCTTCCTCTTTTCTTCTTCTTCTTCTTCCTCTTCTTCTTCTTTCTTCCTCCTCTTCTTCTTCTTCTTCTTTTCTTTTTTTTTTCTTCCTCACGGTCTCTCACTCTCTTTTCTCTCCTCTGTCTGTTTTGTGGCTTCTCGCGGAAGCCAAATTTTTTTTTTATATTTTTCGGTCGTCGCGACCTGTGGTCGCGCCACCAGGTCGCGGTACTCATTGGAGTGTTTCCACCGCCTTCATCGCGAGCACACCTCGCGGTACCATGGTGGTCGCGTTGCTCACTGCCAGAATTTGACATTTTCATCGCGAGCAGTTCATCGCGATCTGTGGTCGCGGTGACTGGTCGCGATGCTCACTGCCAAAAACCACATTTTTCACCGCGAGCAGGTCATCGCGACCTGTGGTCGCGGTGACCAGATTGCGATGCTCACTGCCTGAGTTTTCCTTTTTCTTGCATCATATTTGGACCGTTCCATCTGGTCCACCCCCTCCAATCATAAAATTTATATTCACATATATAAAATTAATTATCCGAAATTCGGGATGTTACAATTCTTCCCCTCTTATGAAATTTCGTCCTCGAAATTTACCTCAATGAAACAGTTGCGGATACTATTGTCGCATAGTTTCCTCGCTCTCCCAGGTAGCTTCTTCTACATTGTGATTCCTCCAGAGAACTTTTACCAGTGGCACTCTTTTATTTCTTAGCTCTTTAATCTCCCGATCAAGAATCTGCACTGGTTCCTCCTCATATGTCAGGTCTGGTCGGATCTCAATACTTTCGGCCTGAACTCTGTGGGAAGGATCATATCTGTATCTCCTCAGCATCGATACATGGAACACATTATGAATCTTTTCTAATTCTGGAGGTAAAGCTAGTCTGTAGGCTACTGGTACCACACGTTCAATGATTTCGTATGGCCCAATAAACCTAGGACTCAACTTACCTTTTCTGCCAAAGCGGAGCACTTTCTTCCACGGAGATACTTTCAGAAACACTTTCTCACCGACGTCATATTCTATCTCCTTTCTTTTCAAATCTGCATATGATTTCTGTCGGTTAGAAGCAACTTTCAATCTGTCCTTGATAATCTTCACCTTCTCCTCAGTCTGTCGAATCAAGTCTGGGCCTACTAACCTGTCCTCTCCTAGCTCTGTCCAGCATACTGGAGTCCTGCATTTCCTTCCATATAGTGCCTCATATGGTGCCATAGCTATGCTCGACTGGTAACTGTTGTTGTAGACGAATTCAATCAATGGGAGATGATCCGCCCAACTCCCTTCAAAATCAATTACACAACTCCTGAGCATATCTTCAAGCACTTGAATTACCCTTTCTGATTGTCCGTCTGTCTGCGGGATGTTACACCCCCTCCAATCATAAAATTTATATTCACATATATAAAATTAATTATCCGAAATCCGGGATGTTACACACCCTTCTACAAATTTCTAGAAATTTTCAGCATTTTTGTTTTCTCACTCTTTCTTTTCCAATATTCCATGTTTTATTAAATTATATATATCATTTTAATTATATAAAATTTTTAGAAGTGATTCAAATTATAAAAAATTGTTAATATATAATTAAATTATCAACGACTAATAACAAATTACTTAATTAATTTAATGAATAAAATTGGTGTTATTTTTTACAATTTTTTTTTATGAGAAGATGCCAAATAATAAAAAAATAATAATTCAATATATATATATATATTTCACCTTAATATTGTGTATCAGAAACTTTTTTATTGTTTTTATTTTCAGAACATTATTTTCAGCAATGCTGCCAGATTAGTTTTTGAATCCTTAAAACATAAAAGTTCAATTTCTTGTTTCCATTAAAAATTGAAAATAAAAACACTACTGAACGCACCCCTAATAACCACCAAAGTATTCAATGGATGAGTTTTATCAATGTAAAAGCTCTTCAGAACTTTTTCTTATATATTATTGGAAAATACTCAACCCATAGATTAAGACTAAATATTATTTTTCAAGTTTCATATTAGAAAACTGTTCTTTTGATAAGAATAATTTGTAAACTCAACAAGAGTTTTAATAAACTTTACACAATTAACATATAATTGATTTCAAATTTGACAATTTCTTTAATAAAATATTCACCAATGTGAATATACTACATGCATTTGAATATTTAATTTAATCCATGGAAAACTTCATATAACTTTGTATTATTTATTTCAGACATTTTTAAATCGTTGAAGGATTTCATATTCAAACTTAATTGTATTGATCTTAAAAGAATAAAAGATAATTGGCAGAATTCTCTAAGCTCAAAATGTGAGTCTTAGAGTTTATGAACTAGAATTTACAAGGAACAAATTACATTTATCTAACTTGAGGTTTGTTGAATTACACTCAGAATTAAAGTTTGCAAAAACTCACGCTGAACTCCACTGGTATTAAATTTGACCGTTAAAAAGTAGGATTGACCATTAAAAAAAAATGAAAAGTAAAAGAAGAAGTAAGAAATCCATGGTGCATCCACCATAGATATATCCCCACCACGAATCACGAAGTAGGAGAGGTTCGATTCTACTTTTTAACGGTAAAACTTAACGCCAGATGAATTCAGTGTAAATTTCTACGAGTTTTGATTCCAGGTGTGATTCAATAAACTTCAGGTAAGTTCAGTGTTGTTTGTTCATTTACAAGACATAAGTTAAGGGATATAAAATCCAAATCTGCTATAGCTAAATTACAAGTATCAAGCCTTTAATCATCCTATCATATACACAATGAAGAATAAAAGAATTACGTATTGGTTAAGAAACCAATTAATGATGTGGACGTTGATTATCCACAGCTCATGGAGATAATTAATTTGTCATGCTTTGAGGTTGCCTATTAGATCTCTCCTGACAAGAGAACCATTTTTCTTAATCTTAATGAGACCTTGATCCTCTTCAAACCAGACCCCCCTCCCAAAAGATTTGATTTTATCGTCAGGCCGAGAATTGATGGAGAGATGATGGCCAATACTTTAAACTTCACTTGTTGTACACCACAATCATCCCCGAGTTAATTTACATAAAATATAAATACCCTCATTTTCTAAATTAACATCTTAATTGATTATGTATAATTATTATTAATTAGGCACGCCCTGCACTTTTGAGGAAGGAGGCAGACTTTGTTATCTCTCTCAAAGGTTTGTCTGTGTACCTGACCATATTGTATACCCAAGCACCGCATATAGCCCCAAGAATTGGTGCAACGATGTATATCCATATGCCCTTATATTGGTTTGACACTATTGCCGGCCCTAGGCTTCTTGCTGGGTTCATTGATGCCCCTGAAATTGGTCTGTGCAAGTAGAAAATAACATCATTAATATACAATTTGTTTGATTTTGAAGTGTTTATAAGATAAATACAAAAGAGTGCTTATCAATTGCGAATATTCGCAATATAACATCTGTATTTTAGTCAAACCCGACAAACATGATAATAAGTAATATGATATTATTATCCATTATCGATTAGAAGTGATTAAGTACATACCCGGCAAACATGACATTAAGTAACACGGTGGAACCAACGGTAATCCCGGCGAGCTCACCAGTCTGAATATATAAACAACAACAGTATAAATATAAGAACATACCCCTAATCAAATATGAAAAGCCAATATATTTAGCAAGTAAATCTGCTCTAATTAAATCATATTCTCAAATGATAATTTTATCTTAAAGTAAAACCGGAGGCATGAAGATGGGAACTAACAGCTCTATTGTCGGTGCCGACACCAGATATAATAAACATGAGGTAGAATGTGATGATGAACTCAATCACGAATGATTGAGTATCTGACCCAGCTGGAAGCGTTCCTGTAAAATGATCTTGTTTTCCATCGAATAGCAATCTCAGTGTTCCTGCTGCCAGTGTTGATCCAAGAACTTGAGCTACTACATAAGCGGGAACCTGCCACATATATAGACACAAATACATTAGAAAAAAGGAATGTTTAATTGACGTTTGGTTACAAAATTCGTTGAAAAAAATTCATAGTAAAATGTAACTGTCAATGGTGCTTTTTTGATAATTCCGTTCATTACAGCCAAAATAGTATTAAAGAGGAAAGCGCAGTTTTTAAATAATATCAAAAATTGTCGGGCTTACATGTTTCCATGGAAATCTTTTGCAGGTTGCAAAAGCAATGGTGACAGAAGGGTTGAAATGGGCACCAGAGATATGGCCAACAGAATAAACGAGGACCATCACAGCCAGCCCCCACACTATTGAGATCCCTGGAAGCGTCACCACTTTTTCGTAATCATCAGAATTCACTACCACCGACGCACAACCCGCAAATATCAAGAAATATGTACCCAAAACCTCAGCAATTATCTGCACATAAAAATATAATTGATGTTGAAGATGGTGACCAAACGAAACCGGTCAAATGGGTTTTTGAAAACAAGGAATAATAATTAATTAAGTTAGAAATTCAAAGGTGGAGAGCTGTTGTTACCTTTTGCGTGAAAGGAACAGAGAAGCCAAAGTCTTGCTTGGGTTTGGAGGACGAACATGGAGGATTTTGAACGGCTCCATCTTTCACAGTCAGAGTAACTTCATGGCTTCCAATATTGCTTGAAATCCCTGCCATCTATTACATAGCCCAATTGCAATGAGTAATTGTAATTTTGAGTTTTACAAGTATTTAATGTCGAACTCTATTTAATTTTTAATAAATAATATTACTTTTATAATTTTTTTTAAATTTTATAATATAAAAAAAATTAAATATTTTTAATAGAAATTAAAGAGTAAAAACGTTATTTTAAATAATAATTCAATACAAAAGATAAAATAGTTAATATATATTTTTCTATCATAAATACAATTACTAAATATGATATCACTTACTAAAACAAAGAAGCTCATACCTTATTGGATTGAGATTGATCTGAAAGAAGATTTTAAAAATCTTTATCTATAGTTTCTTTTTCTCTAAAAAAAATCTTTATCTATCAAACTGTTTCTCAAACTCTGCTGCCAATAAATGAAAACTTAGAAAATAATTTGAGAAGCAAATGCATTTTATAAGCAGGTAATCAAGTTGTTTGCCAAAAACACAATTACTAAATATGATATTACTTACTGTTAATCTGCTGTATACATTTATTATATGTCTGTTAATTAAGATTGTTACATAAACTAAATGATGAGAATGAGGTTATCTGACCTATTCACAGTTTTGTTGATTAGATATTATCCAATCCTGAGTTGTAAAATAATTTATATTGCTACTGCCATTTATTAGCTACCCACCTATAGTATTAACAAATATGTATAGTTTTTATTTTATACGGTATACAAAACTTTGGTTTAACAAACTTTGGTTTAATGGCTGATAGCTTAGCTAGTCTTGCTTTGAGCACTGATCAGGTTTTGATTTGGATGGAGGAGGTGCCTCCATCTATTTATAAGTTTGTTTTGGCTGTGCTTGGCTTGCTTTATAGTTCTGGTTGTGTTTATGAATTGATCTCTTTTTTATAAAAAAAATGACTTACAAACTAGTAGTTTTACAAATTAAAAGGACACGATGATTGTAATACTTGGAATGATGATGACAAAATGAATCATTAATTTTGGAAGTTAATGGAGATGGTGGGGACATGAAATGTTTTCAGATATCCACTTCAATTATATTTTCATAATATTCACCTTTCATTGTCCACTATACAGAGAATATGTCTCATAAAAACCTTTAGTAATAAAAATCCAGTAGTATAAAAAAAAATTAGCCGAGAAAAAAAAAAGTAGGTTATCATATGCATCTCACCTTTGTTAGAATATGATTTTGTATCAGCATTCCTAAGCTAATATGCAGAGCAGTAGTGGTGTAAAAGAAAGGCATGCATGCAGATATACTTAGTGTTATCTGCCTTGGTTACGTGTTATTGAAGTAGTGCCTAGAGGTTCAACTCAGCACCACCAGAAGGAAAGGTAGAGTTGATTTAGTTCATCAGAGCTCAATAGCGGGAAGTTACAATTCTGTTAAGAATTGTAACTAACAATCTGATGTGGCAATAGGTTGTTATTGAATCTGTTTTGGTAAGGCTTGTAAAAAGCTTTGCAATATAAAAGCTATTGTTTAGCATTGTAATATGTTAGAAAAATCATTGATGAAATATAAGCTTCCAGAAAATACATTTCTCCTCGTCTCTATTTGCATGTTCTTCATGCATCGTTTATAGCAATTTTATATGGTATTAGAGCTTAAGATCTGAGGCCATGGAATCAGCTTCAATCTCACAGCTCAATCACAATCATATCTCAGATCGTGAACCAGTTTACACGAAGAAACAGTGAGAAGCTCAAGCGCAGCTCATCACTAAAAACCTCAATTTCAGTCTTCCAATGAAACTTGATGAAAACAACTTCAATTATTGGAAGGTACATATCTCACCAGTTATTAGAGCTTTCAATCTAGAAGAATATGTTTTTAGTTCAATGAAATGTCCACAAAAATTCACTGAATCAACTGATGAAGAATCTGGAGAAGTAATACAAACATACAACGATGATTATCTCATTTGGAAGAAAAATGATCAAATGATAGTGTGTTGGTTGTTGTCCACGTTGAGTCCACAAATTTTTGGTCAGGTATCACATTGCATTACAGCTTATGAGTTGTGGAATTGCATAACACAAATTTTTTTCACAAAACTCACTAGCTCGAGTGTTGAATCTAAGAGCTCAACTACAAAATCTCAAAAAAGGATCCATGTCTGTTACTGATTATATTGTGAAAATTAAAGGAATTGCTGACATGTTAATGGCTGCTGGACAAGTTTTAACTGAAAGAGATATTGTCACTTACATTCTTGGTGGAATCGGTCAAGAGTATGATCCTGTAGTTGCTACACTTACTGGAAAGAAGGAAGAAGTCAGTGTTCAAGAAACTCAATTTCAATTAGCAAGTTTTGAGTCAAGACTGGAGCAATTCTCATCAACTGCAAATGTAGATCTGTCAAATGCTTCTGCAAATATCATGAGACGAATCCAAAAGGGAGAACTTCCACCTAACTTCAAAATGAATCAATTTCAACAACATTTTAGAGGCAGATTCAGAGGAAGAGGCCGTGGAAGAGGTGGAAAGTTTTATAACAATAGAGCATGTTGCCAACTTTGTGGAAAACTTGG
Organism: Xanthoceras sorbifolium; assembly: GCA_003430845.1. NCBI lineage: Eukaryota > Viridiplantae > Streptophyta > Magnoliopsida > Sapindales > Sapindaceae > Xanthoceras > Xanthoceras sorbifolium. The sequence goes on from CM010618.1 coordinate 3,214,084, forward strand.
GCACAATGCTTCTGTGTGCTATCACCGATATGATCAAACAGGGAAAAATATTTCTAACAGATTTGAACAATCTGTTGTTGGTCATAACAGGTTCAACAATTCCTCACCATAAGGCAACATTGCTCAACAACTTGATTTCACTCACGATTCTGGTTATTCAGCCTACCACCCTCACAACAACTCTTACAATGCTATGATAGCTTCATCATCAACAATTGCTGATCCTAGTTGGTATGTGGATAGTGGTGCAACAAATCATATCACACCAGATTTCAACAATTTATCCATCAGTAATGAGTATAGAGGTAAGGAGAGAATTGCTGTTGGTAATGGCAGCACACTTCCTATCTCTCATATTGGCACATCGTTGGTTGTTACACGTGATAAATGTCATGGTCCTTTGACTCTAAACAACATGTTACTTGTGCCTAGTATTACTAAGAGATTGCTTAGTATATTTCAACTCACAAAAGACAACAATGTGATTGTTGAATTTAATGACAAGTTCTGTTTTGTTAAGGACAAACAGTAGAGGAAAACACTTCTACAAGGGGTTCTGAGAGATGGACTTTACCAGCTCACTCTCCCAAAAGCTGAAGAGTCACTGTCAACCAGCAATCTCGGATACAACTCTTCTATGACAAAGCTACCTACTACCTCAGCATATCAGTCTACTATTTCCTGCACTGCTTTGGCTGCCAGTAAATGTAATAAAGTGTTCCCAACTAGGTTTTCTTGTAAGAATGCAGGCCTACTTAGAGCACCAACTTCTGTACTTTTGAATGTGTGGCACCAAAAACTAGGCCACCCTTCTTTTCCTGTGTTGTTGAAGGTTCTACGTAAACTTGATGTACCTATTGCTACTAAAACAAATTTGGAATTTTGTAATGTTTGTAAACTTGGCAAACATCACAAACTTCCATTCTTGAATTCTATACATCACACTTCTGCACCTCTTGAACTTGTGAGCACTGATATTTGGGGACCAGCTCCCATGCGTTCTACACAGGGTTTCAGATTTTATAGTCAGCGTTTGAGAACTATGTCTAGATCCAACAACAGCCTAACTTGCAAAGCAAGTAACGAACACCAAACGATAAGAGTTTGAATTTGGTCACCTAATTTAGGGATTCCCCAATTCTCATACGCAGGTTATTTAAGCCTTGCCCTAAGCCCAGCCAATCCTAATATAACGCCAAGAAAAGCCGAAATAATGTCATGTTGTTTGAGAGCCAAAAGACAGAGAAACTGAATAGGGTACTTTATAATCTCATAAGCTTACAACCCTAATGATGATAAGCTATATATAGGAGATAGAATCCTCCTAATAAAAGCACTAGGAAAAACAAAATAGTAAAAGGAATAAAACTCCTAAAACAAATAGTAATTAAACTAAACTAGAATAGGAAATTAAGATAAAGTTAAAAGCTAAAAAATAGGAAATAAATAGGAAACTGATTTGGACACGAACTGTCACTATTCAACGTCATCACTATTCACGCACTATTCACCATCCACGTCACTGTTCACTATTCACGTCTCAGTCTCTCGCTTCTCCTAACACGGTCTTCATCAATCCCCCCCTCTTCAAGTATGCCCTTGCCCACAAGGGAAAATTCTGGGAACTTGAAATCATGTCATCATAATCTTCCCAAGTCGCCTCATCTCTGGGGAAGGCCCCTCCATTGTATTAACACCTGCCAACCTTTTCTTTTGGACGGTTTGTCGTTGCCAATGCCTATATTGTAGCGCCTCTTTCGGCTTCAGCACCATTCTTCCTTCGTCATCGAATGAGGCAAATCCTCCGCAATCAAGTCTGGGCTCCCTACCTTTTCTTCAATGATGAAACATGAAAAACCGGATGTAGTCGTGAGTTTGGTGGTAACTCCAATCGATATGCGACTTCTCCAATACGCTCTAGCACTTTAAAAGGCCCATAGTACTGCTGTGACAACTTCACATTGAACCTCTTCTTCAAGGACTTCTGCCGATATGGTTGAAGCTTGAGATACACCAAGTCACCTGGTTCAAATGACACGTCCCTACAGTTTTGGTCATAGTACTTCTTTATTCTTGCTTGAGCTCTCTCCAATTCTTTTTTCAGTTTGGCCATAATTTCGTTTCGAGTCATCAACTCTCTCTCTACTTCATCATTGGCCGCTGTCCCAATCTCATAAGTGCTCAGCCCTGGTGGTGTCCTGCCATAAATTACCTCGTAGGGACTCATGTTGATTGCAGCATGGTGAGTTGTATTGTACCAATATTCTGCCCATGGAATGTAGTCCTTCCAAGTTGCTTGCTCATGGTGGCAGTAACACCTCAGATATTGCTCTAGAGTACGGTTCACCACTTCTGTTTGTCCATCGGTCTGCGGATGATAGGATGAACTCGCCTTAAGCTTGGTACCCTGCAATTTAAATAACTCTTTCCAAAAGGAACTCATGAACAATTGTCCCCTGTCAGTAACAATGGTTCGAGGAAAACCGTGGAGTTTAACCACATTATCAATGAAAGAATTAGCTACACTACTAGCTGTAAAAGGATGCTTTAATGGAATGAAGTGAGCACCCTTACTTAACCTGTCCACCACCACCAAAATCGCCTCAAATCCCCTGCTACTTGGCAGCCCCTCGACGAAGTCCATAGTCAAATCTTTCCAAATCCTCTCAGGAATGGGTAGAGGTTGTAGTAGCCCCATTGGTCGCCGTGAGTCATACTTAACCTTTTGACATGTATCACACTCCATTACTTTTTTCTTCACTTCACTCTTGAGCCCTTCCCAGTAGAAAAAGTGTTTGATCTTCATGTATGTCCTCAGCCAACCCGAATGACCACCCTCTTTGCTTTCATGGAAGTGAGCAAGGATCTCATGCCTTAATCCTGGCACATCAGGCACATACAGATAGGATTTATAGTACACCAGACCATTGTTTATCTTGTATCTCTCGACCCCCTCATCTTTGTTCTCCATTTTCTGGCAAATCTCTTGGGTCTTGGCATCCATCTTCACGGCCTCACGGATTTTATCCCATATTTTCCACTCTGCCCCACTCAATGCTGCTAGCCCTGGGCTTTCTTCCTCATACACGGTCCACATCATTGGACTACCTTCTTTTCGGGAAAGCGCATCAGCTACCTTGTTTTCTTTTCCTAGTTGGTAGACAATATCATACTCAAATCCGAGTAGTTTTACCATAAACTTTTGTTGCTCAGGCGTTACTATCTTTTGCTGCAATAGGTGCCTCAACGCCTGTTGATCGGTAACAATGGTGAATTTTCTCCCCATCAAGTATGGCCTCCACACTTTCACCGCATGGATCACTGCTAGCATTTCTCGGGCATAAGTACTCCAAGCTTTTTTCATAGGTCCTAAAGCTTGAGATATGAACGCCAGTGGTCTTTTGTCTTGTACCAAAACTGCTCCTTATACCTTCCCCACTAGCGTCGGTGTAGACCTCAAAGGTTTTGTTGAAGTCAGGCAATGCTAGTACGGGCGTCTGTGTCATTGCTCTCTTCAGGTTCTCAAAAGCAAGCTTGGCCTCATCGGTCCACTCAAAGTTGTCTTTTTTTAGCATGTTGGTCAATGGCCTAGCTATCAACCCGTAGTGTTTGACGAACCTCCTGTAATAACCTGTCAACCCCAGAAACCCTCGCAGTGCTGACACATCTTTTGGTAAAGGCCAATCTACCATGGCTTCTACCTTTCGCGTATCCACTTTCACCCCCTTTTCTGAGATGAAGTGCCCCAGATACTCTAGTTCATCCTTGACGAATTCGCACTTGGACATTTTAATGTAGAACTGATGATGGCCAAGGATCTCCAGCACTATCTCCAGGTGAGATAAATGTTCTTCCATCGACTTTGAATAGATTAGAATGTCGTCGAAGAAGACTAGCACAAACCTCCTTAGGTGTGGTCGAAAGATCTCATTCATTGCTGCTTGAAAAGTCGAGGGGGCATTACACAACCCAAATGGCATGACGAGGTACTCATAGAGTCCTGAGTGAGTCCTAAAAGCAGTCTTGTGTACATCCTCCTCTCTCATGCGGATTTGATGATAACCCGCCCTTAGATTGAGCTTGGTGAAGACACTGGCGCCATGTAATTCATCTAGCATCTCATCTACCGTTGGTATAGGGAACCTATCTTTTACCGTAACTTCATTCAAGGCCCTGTAATCTGTGCAGAATCGCCATGTGCCATCTTTCTTCCTGACCAACAAGACCGGTGATGAAAACGGACTTGTACTCTGTCTAATCAGCCCACCCTTTAGCATTTCCCCCACTTGCTTCTCTATCTCGCTTTTCTGGAAGTAAGCGTACCTGTATGGGGGCACATTGACAGGCTTTGACTCATCCTTTAGGGTAATGCGATGGTCAAAGTGTCTAGCCGGTGGTAAAGTTGTTGGCACCTCCAGTACCCGCAGGTGGCGGGCTAATAAACTGCAGACTTTTTCAGGTAGTCCCCGCATCTCTTCCTCTATAACCTTCATCTGCTCAGATTTGGTTCCCGTTGCTCGGCCATCATTGGTATTGATGATGGCAAAACATTGGGCACCCCCTTTGCAAAGTCGCTCCATCACATGCGCCTCACAATGCTTGATTTCTTTGGATGAGGTTGCGGTCCAGGACCTCTTTTTGCCTCCCAACTTGAACTTCATGGTCATAGTCTCGTAATTGGTCACTACTTCCCCGATACTCTTCAACCATGCGTTCCCCAAGACCACATCTAGCCCTGCAAGTGCCAAAACATGTAGCTCGGCCACTATTCGCACACCCTGCACATTCATCTTTACATTTTGATGTACCTCATCGCATTTCAATCGTTCACCGTTGGCTACTCTCACATCAAATGCTTCTATGGCTGTACCTTTCATCCCTAGTTTCTTCACGGTATTCATGTTAATGAAATTGTGAGATGATCCGGAATCAACTAGTAAGGAAACCTCAGAACTTCCTATCCATGCCATTAGCCTCATAGTTGATGGTCTTGGAGTCCCCGAGATTGCATTGAGAGACAACTCTGCCATTTCCTTTTCTTCACTTGACTCGGCTACCCTTAGCTCCCCTTCGTCACTAGATGTCTCATCTTCCTTTTCGGTCTCAAACTCTGACTCGTCTGAACCTATAACCATGAGAAGCTTGCCGTTTCTACATTGGTGACCCTTCACCCATTTTTCTCTGCATTTGAAACATAGCCCCTTTTTGATGTAGTCTTGTACCTCTTCTCGGGATAGTTTCTTCATCTCATTAGATCTAGTCTTTGAACTGCTTCCTTCCTCGGCATTGTCTTTCCAAGAATTCCCGGGTTGCAAGGATTTGGAGAACTTGTTCCCCGTGTTTTCTTTGTAAGACCTCCTCTCACCGGGTCCCTCCTCCAGAATCTCTGCCGTCCGCATTGCTTCTCGAAGAGTTGTTGGCTGTTTCAGTTTCACCTCTTTAGCTAACCCCGGTTTTAGGCCCTCCGTGAACATCCCAATCAAGTGAGTTTCTGTCCAGTCCCTGGTCATAGTCTGCAAACGCCTAAACTCATTAATATAATTCTGCACTTTACCTTCTTGGCGGAGTTTTGCAAGTTGCCCATGGTGATCGGTTACTGGTGATGGCCCCCATTAATCTAGAAATTCTTGTTCGAAGGCTGTCCACCCCAATCTCTGTCGATCATGTTCATACTGGTCCTTCAACCATCTCCACCAACTATTAGCCTGCCCATCAAGATACATGCTCGCAATGTCTACTTTGTCTGCCCGGTTAATCTCATATACTCGGAAGTAACGGTTAGCTTTCTCCAACCACTCGTATGGGTCCCCTCCACTAAAGTGTGGAAATTCGATCTTTGGTTTCCTTGGCCCTTGGTTCCCTCGTCGGCCGGCCTCATAGTCATTATCTTCAAACTGTCGATTTCTAGGTCTCTCCTGGTTTGGGTTTCCTCTGTAGTTCCTCCGGTTGTCCCTTCGGATTTCGTCTTCACTATTTGACCCATCCCTTTCGAGTCTCCTACCGACCCCAGGTCTCTGCCTCCTTTGATTTGGTTCGATCCACCTTTCGGCTACCCTGTCTCCTCGTTCCACTCGTCCTCCATGTCTATAATGAGCCGGGGGTCTATCTCTTTGATCGTATCTATCGTCCGACTCATATAATGGATTAGCCTGTGGTGGCCTTTCCCCATGAGTTCGTCTGTCCCCTTGTATAACTTCTTCTTCAACCCTTGGATCAACTCCTCTTGCCGGATGAAGTATCTCTAACCTGGCTAGCATATGTCCCACGGTTGTAGATAGCCTGGTCATCTCCGTTCGCACGTCTCTTATGTCGGCCTCTATGGTTTCAAAGCGGACTCTGTTGGGTTGATTGGACATTGATGGTTGATCATTCTCGCTGGTTGACATCTTGATAATTCTCTCAATGAAAGCACCAAATTGTTGATGACCTAGGTCTAGATCCAACAACAAGCCCTAACTTGCAAAGCAAGTAACGCACACACACGATAGATTTTGAATTAGGTCACCTTATTTAGGGATTCCCAATTCTCTAGAACGCAGGTTATTTAGCCTTTGCCCTAGCCCAAGCCAATCCTAAGTATAACGCTCAAGAAAAGCCGAAATAATGTCTATGGTTGTTTAGCCAAAAGACAGAGAAAACTGAATAGTACTTTGATAAATCTGATAACTTACAACCCTAATGATGATAAGCTATATATAGGAGATAGAATCCTCCTAATAAAAGCACTAGGAAAACAAAATAGTAAAAGGAATAAAACTCCTAAAACAAATAGTAATTAAACTAAACTAGAATAGGAAATTAAGATAAAGTTAAAAGCCTAAAAAATAGGAAATAAAATAGGAAACTGATTTGGACACGAACTGTCACTATTCACGTCATCACTATTCACGCACTATTCACCATCCACGTCACTGTTCACTATTCACGTCTCAGTCTCTCGCTTCTCCTAACACGGTCTTCATCACAATTTTAGCAGATTTTGTTGGATCTATCCTATGTCCACTAAGTCTCAAGTGTCACAGATTTTTCAGGTGTTCCATAAAGAGGTTGAGTGTCAATTTGGTACTAAACTCAAGATTTTACAAAGTGACAATGGAGGAGAATTCAAAGCATTATCACCTTATCTAGCTCAACATGGAATTGTTCAACGATTCACTTGTCCTTACACTTCTCAGCAGAATGGTTCAGTTGAGAGAAAGCATAGGCATATTGTGGAGGTAGCCTCACTTTTCTTGCTCAAGCACAAATGCCCTTAAGTTTTTAGTGGGAAGCTTTTCACACGGCTGTATATGTGATAAATCGATTGCCTACACCTGTGTTACATCATTCTTCTCCTTATTTTGTTGCATTTCACAGACATCCTAACTATCTTGATCTCAAAGTCTTTGGTACCTCCTGTTTTCCATACTTGAGAAACTACAATAAAACAAGCTTGGTTTTCATTCTTCAAAATGTGTGTTTATTGGCTACTCCAATCAACACAAGGGCTATAACTGTTTACATCCATCTGGGAGAATTTATGTCTCTAGGCATGTGCTATTTAATGAGGTTGAATTTCCATACATATTGCTCTTTCCACGTCCTGCATCACCTCAGCTCTCAAACAGTCCATCTGTTCCTGTTGCAACATTGTCCAAGATATTTGGCAGCACTTCTAAAGTTACACCTCTAGCTTGTTCCAGAGGCAATCTCACAGTACATACACATATTCACTCACCTGCTACTGTCCCAGTTCAATCACTAGCTGCTGTCTCAGTTCCATCACCAGCTGTTGTTCCACATCAACAATCCAAACATACCATGACTACCAGGTCAAAAACTGGTATATTCAAACCAAAAGTGTACACCACAGTTACTCAATCTTCATCAGATCATTTTGTGCCTTCCACAGTCTCTCAAGCCTTAACTAATCCAGCTTGGTACAAAGCCATGCAAGCTGAATTTCAGGCTTTTTCAACACAACAAGACCTGGACATTAGTGCCATTTTGTGAAGGAATGAATGTCATTGGCTGCAAATGGATTTTCAGAATTAAGTGTAATGCTGATGGTTCAGTGGAGAGATACAAGGCGCGCTTGGTAGCCAAAGGTTTCCACCAAACACAAGGTATTGATTTCCATGAAACTTTTAGTCCTGTTATAAAGTCTGCAACAATTCGTATTATACTCACGTTGGCAGCCACCTACAATTGGTCTATACAACAAATAGACATCAATAATGCCTTTCTAAATGGTGAACTCAAAGAAGATGTATTCATGCATCAACCTGAAGGTTTCTGTCATCCCAACTCCACTCACTTGGTCTGCAAACTTACTAAGTCATTATATGGTCTGAAGCAGGCTCCACGAGCCTGGTATGACAAGCTTTGTGATGCATTGCTCAAGTGGGGTTTCCACAATTCAAAGGCTGACACATCTCTATTTTACTATCACACTGCTACATCAACCATCCTAGTTCTTGTATATGTTCATGACATATTGGTAACTGGTTCTGATTCCAAGTTAATCACTAAAGTCATCAAAGATCTCAACATCAGTTTTGCTTTGAAAACACTTGGCTCTCTTCACTACTTTCTTGGATTTGAAGTGCATTGCAATCATCATGGGATCAGTTTAACTCAATCCAAATATGCCTCTGACCTTCTCATTAAGACCAAGATGTTTGATTCAAACCATGTCATACTCCCCTGCCTCCTAGTTGCAAACTGTCCTCCACAGATGGTGCACCCTTTGAGGATCCAACACTTTATCGAAGTACAGTGGGTGCACTCCAATATCTCACTCTCTCTCGACCTGACTTAGCTTTTGCTGTAAATAAATTAAGCCAATTTCTTTCAGCTCCATCTCAGGTTCATGGCAACATGTCAAGCGGGTTCTTAGATACAATAAAGGTACTTTGTAGACAGGTCTCACTTTCACTCCAGCCAAACAGCTCACTTTAGAAGGTTTTTTGCCGACGCCGACTGGGCTAGTAGCTTGGATGACAGGAAGTCTACTGGTGGACATTGTCTGTATCTTTGTGGGAACCTCATCTGTTGGTCATCCAAGAAGCAAAGAGTTATCGCTCGAAGCAGTACCGAGGCAGAGTACAGGTCTCTTGCATCTGCTGCCACCGATATCATATGGATTCGATCCATTTTTGCTGAACTTCAAATTCCTACACCAGCTACTCCTCTCTTATGGTTGTGACAATATCAGTGCCAACTCACTTGCTTACAATCCTGTTTTCCACTCAAGGACAAAACATATTAAAATTGACATCCATTTTATTAGGGATATGATCAAGGCTGGTACTCTTGAGGTTCGTTATGTGCCAACCGTGGCTCAAACTACGGACATTTTCACCAAACATTACCAATTTCTCGTTTTCTGCTTCTAAATAGCAAACCTGTTTCTGATCGAGATCACTTTCTTTTGAGGGGGAATGCTGATAACAATGATCAATTTTCCAAATTGAAGTTCAAACTCACTGATCTAGATCAGTTAAGTTTGAGGGGGAATGTTAGAATATGATTTTGTATCACCATTCCTAAGCTAATATGCAGAGCAGTAGTGGTGTAAAAGAAAGGCATGCATGCAGATATACTTAGTGTTATCTGCCTTGGTTACGTGTTATTGAAGTAGTGCCTGGAGGTTCAACTCAGCACCACCAGAAGGAAAGGTAGAGTTGATGTAGTTCATCAGAGCTCAATAGCGGGAAGTTACAATTCTGTTAAGAATTGTAACTAACAATCTGATGTGGCAATAGGTTGTTATTGAATCTGTTTTGGTAAGGATTGTAAAAAGCTTTGCAATATAAAAGCTATTGTTTAGCATTGTAATCTGTTAGAAAAATCATTGATGAAATATAAGCTTCCAGAAAATACATTTCTCCTCTTCTCTATTTGCATGTTCTTCATGCATCGTTTATAGCAATTTTATAACCTTAACCTTTTGTGGTATTCAAGGTGCAACACTGCCTCTTGAAAACCTTATTAAAAAAAAACCAATGGAATATGAAAGAAAAAGAGGACAGCGCATATTCTTTACTCTGAAACATAAACTCCCCTTAATAAATTTGCTCCAATATTTTTCAATATTTTTATAATAAAACCTCATTCTGATGTGGATTTTTCAATATTTTTACTAAAATTTTCAGTTGTTACAACCCAATATTATGCACCAACACTTTGAATATCACAATTGGTAGTGCATAATTCTGCAAAATTGTAATTTAAGCGTATTTTTGTATTTTTATATCCCCACATTTTGGAGATCGTGTTTGAAGATCGAGAACTTTAATGAATTGTTCAACTCCTTTTAAATTGGTGCATTTTTTATATATTATTTATACAACATCATATTGTTTTACTATATGTAGAAATGTGAAGACATTTTTCAAGCCCAAACAAAATAAGGCTCAAATGGTTGGTTTAATCCTAGCTGGTGGGTGGTTTGATCCAAATCTATCCACTCATTTGGTAGGTGGCTTGATTTAATTCTAACCACTCATTTGGTAGGAGGGTAGGTGGGTAGGTGGTAGAAAATAATAAATGTGAGTCATGCTTATTTACAAAATTGTCATTCTCCTCAACTATAAATAGGTTAGAGTTTTTCACTCCAAAACTATTCAAATCAAGTGTCTTCTCTTCTTCCTTAAGTTTGTTATTTCCTTTTGTGAGGTTGTTCTCTCCTAATATTATTAGAGAGAGGTTGTAATTATTTTGGCCTAATAAAGTTCTTCTATTTTTGTCTGTAGGTGTTTCCCTTAAATTAGTTGGGAGTTTTACCTCGTAAATAGTATGTGCCCAATTCTTCTCTACTTTTCTTAAATCTCTACTTTAGTTGCGGTATATTGCTTCCACATACAATTTCCTAACATTATAGAAACCCTAATAAATTGCAATCATATTTGATACTGCAAGACCTCAAGTTCTTCATTATTTTCTTTAAAATGAAAGGGGAATATACTTCACTTTAAGCTATCTATATAGGCTGTTCATTTAAGTTTTTTTTAAAGCTGTTTCCACTTTTCAATTTTGTAAAATACCAAGAACTAGTTCGTTAACTATTATTGAAGTACGGTAAAGTTCCTGTTATGCTTTCGATAGACAAAATTAGGGGTGGATACGGTTCGATTCCGTTCGATTTTGGGCAAAACCAAACCAAACCAAAAAATTGTCGGTTTTTAAAAATTGAACCGATTTAATTGTACTCGGTTCAATTCATTTCGGTTTTGGGCCTATTGGGCATAATGAGTTATTTTACATATATTTGAATTTAATAGGTTCTAAATGGTAATTTTGGGTCCATACTTGTTGATTTTACCCTTTGGACTTCTGATTTTCATCCAAAAAATCCAAAATCAAATATAATAAATAAAAAATTGTGTAATTAAAATATAACACTTTATATAAACGGTTTTTAACGAGTCAAACTGGTTTTGAAAACTCAAAATTGGTTGAATCGAAATCAATTTGCTTTTCAAATTTAAAACTGGTTTGAAATTAATTATGTGGGTGAACCGAACCGAACCGAACTGAACTAAACTTTCCGGTTAAATTCCAAACCGATTCGGTTCAGTTCTAGTTTTGATGCCCACCCCTAGACAAAATACTAGAAATTTTCAGTATTTTTTGTTTTCCTCCCTCTTTCTTTTCCAACATTCCATGTTTTATTAAATTATATATATCATTATTTTAATTATATTAAAGTTTTAGAATTGATTCAAATTATTAAATAATAGTAATATATAATTAAATTATCAACGACTAATAACAATTACTTAATTAATTTATTCAATTAAACTGGTATTATTTTTTACAATTTTCTTTTCATGAGAAGATTGCCAAATAAAAAAAAAAAAATAATTCTCTCTCTCTCTCTCTCTCTCTCTCTCTATATATATATATATATATATCACCTTAATATTGTGTATCAGAACAATTTCCATTGTTTTTATTTCAGAACATTATTTCCAACAATGCTACCAGATTAATTTTTGAATCCTTAAACATAAAATTCAATTTATTGTTTTCCATTAAAAATTGCAAAACAGAAACTGAAAATAAAAACAGCACCCCTAATAACCACCAAAGTATTCAATGGATGCGTTTTATCAATGTAAAAGCTCTTCAGAACTTTTTCTGAATATATGACAATTCATATATTATTATACTAATTGGAAAATACCTCAACCCATCGGTTGAGACTAAATATTTATTTTTCAAGTTTCATATGCGAAAACTATTCTTTTGATAAAAATAATTTGTAAACTCAACAAGAGTTTTAATAAACTTTACACAATCAAACATATAATTGATTTCAAATTTGACAATTTCTATGTTAGAGAACCCACATGTGAAGCTAATAAAAGATAGGATGAATCCCACGTTGAAAAAAAATATAAAGTAATAGAAGGGTATATATATCAAGTGGTGCCATAACCCAATAGGTTAGTCTTTTGAGTCATAAGGTATCCACAATATATATTACTACTAAGTGTGCAAACTTAACATCTTTAATAAAATATTCACCAATGTGAATGTACTACATGCATTTGAATATTTAATTTAATCTATGTAAAACTTAATATAACTTTGTATTAATATAACTTTGTGAATGTACTACATGCATTAGAAT